>CM063510.1:1166169-1173669 GCA_032207245.1 Pardosa pseudoannulata | reverse complement strand
TAGATGTTCGGTTTTCAAGTCGTTTTCTTTAATTAAGAATATATAATTCTATTACGATGGCGCATTGTGCATTAATTAAAGTTGCCAGAAAAAGCAAGAAATACAATGTTTGGATGGATTGCCTTTGTGTTTTATTAAATATCGCCAATATTTTCACCAAATTTGCCAAGGGGAAACCAATTCTTAAATAGACCCCATGGCAGTTCCTACAATTAGGGATGCTTAAGTCTACGTTTCATAGTATAAATCTGAAAGACATTAAGCAAAATCTTACTGAAACTTGTACATGCACTGACAGAAGGAGATAGTGACAATAAATATAATTTTCTAAACTCATGTTGCAACGATTGCAGGATGATAGCGCACTACTGTAATCCATTATTTTATGAGTTGAAAAGACTACTCTTTTTCCAATAAAATCAATTATACATGTCGAATGGTAGGGTGCAGTACAGCAGAATGTTTGAGACACATTACCATGATAGCCCAAATGTTAATTTGTATCGTGATGTAGCAAAGGATCATTTAACTAGACCACTTATTTTAGAAAACTTTATCGTAACTAGAGACATTTATCTCAGTATTTTTCAAGCCTTTATAGTGCCCCAGTGGATAAGGGATCTTGAATTAAGACCATCTGCAACAAGGCAGCATACATTCACGTCACCCATCAAGGGCGAAAGTTCCATTCAGAATCTTTGGGAAGAGGTAGACTGGCAATAAGATACCTCCATCTTGGTTTTCAGAACTCTAGACCTTACACTTGTGACTACTACCTATGGAGCTAGGTTAAGACATTAGTTTAAGCTGACAAACCTACAGATATTGGAGACCTAAAACATTAAATCCATCCTGGAACAGAAATCACTCTAATCCGTCATCACGCCATCACGCCATTTTCCGACCGTCATCACGCCATTCTTGTCTTCCCAAACAGACCGAAAGAATACAGTGATCCCTTGTTTTTCGCGGTTAATGGGAACCAGAACCTTCCTCAAAAGATGAAAAACCGCGAAGTAGAATTTGCCCCTAGGAATTTTCGTGTATGCGGATACACGAATGTTTTAAATATGTAAACAGTATTTATACTTTACACATTTAAGACAAAAATGACAACAGTATACGTATTTACTTAAACGTGGCAGTGGTAATTAATAAGGTTAATTACAAAACCTTATACAGTAATAAACATTAATCATCATTGCTTTCTGAGAGATGCGAAGAGTCTTGTGTTGGTGGCGGAGGAGAGGCTCTCACTTGACTTGTAGACGCTTTAGGCTGACTCGGAGACTCTTCTGCTGGAGGCACTGACAGCAGAACTGGGGACTTCACCTTAGAGAGAAACATGGTGATGGATAGTTATTGTCTTTGTTTTTTCTTTTCCTTCAAAATTCCCCTGTACAAGGTCATAACCCTATCAACTTGACAGCTCGAACAATATTGTTGTCAATGTCTTGTCAACATCATGGACAAGACTGGAGAGGTACATCAAGAGAAGATGCTAGGCGAGGTTGCAATGATGCGCAGGCAATCAACTCACAGGGATAAAGGCACTCGTACTCTCATTGGTAAATGTCGCACCGGAAACCAATCACGCGTCTTTATGAGAACCCTTGGTATGTACACTGAGTCAACTCATCTCTTTGTTTGACATGCAGAGATCCTTCTCTCTCGCGCATCAACATGAAAGAATGCTCCTTTCCGCAATGTGGCTGCCAACATGGTTGTATATTTCATTTTTATTTTTTGATGAATATTTTGGAAAAACCCACAAAGCCCTGACGCGGCAAAATATGAAGCGCGAAGTGGCGAGGAAACGCTGTACTTACCTTCAAGGTGCATTTCAGTAAGTGAGCAATAAAAGAAAATATTATTGCACGGTCAAAGTTCCCTATGTTATATACATGGCACTGCTTTAAAATATTCTTATAATTAAGACATTTATCGGCGTAAACTTTCTTCCAGACTTTTGGGAAACCCTACACTTTATTTAACAAATCCTCAAATATAAAATTTTATTTTACCAATAATTTCTTAAAAGTTTTAATATGCTACAACTTTTTTTTCATCTTCCAGTATGAAAGATTAAATTAAATAAAATTTCTAAATACTCATAAAAGTTAGCTTTTTAGTATAAAATGTATCTCTATAATTCGATTTCAACTAAATAAATATTTATGTACTTCAACGAAGTTAAATATAATCTACTTCGATAACATAAATGAAATTGAGTTGCTTAATACATAAAGACATTTTTTTCTCTTAAACACTTATTCGCCTCTTTAAATTCTATAGAATTAATTAACAAGTAGTAAAACTTTTAGTATTAGGATTTTTTTCTCTGAGACTATATTTGTGCTACGTCAAGAGAAACTTTCAAAGTATATGTTTTCTTTCAAGGTTAATCCTTAAGTTATTAATTTGGTTTTAGAAAGTTAGCAAACTTCATTCAAAGGCATGATTTGATGCTAAGAATAAATCATGAATAAAGACAAAAATATAAAAAAAAATTTCTGATATGAAAAACAAAAAGTTTACAATATTTTTGTATTTCCCACTATTATAATATTCCGAAAAACAAAATTAAAATCATCATATCAGTGGACAAATGGAGTGTATCTTTTAACATCGAACTAATCCTAGCTCTCAAATATTATAAAAATTTTCGTCAACAAATAATTATTTTTCACTGACTACTTATTTAAATTTTCTGAAGCAGTTTTTTTTTTTTTCAAATGAACTCAGTTTCTAAAATGAAATCTTTTACTAGTCCTCAAACGGCAGCACACTTAAAAATACCAGCAGGGCCTCCAAAGAGACTGCTTTGGTCACTAGCAACATACAAGATTATTGAATCTGAGCTAATTTCTGATCCTGCCTTACGGTATTCCTGTATCAGACTTCACTTTCATAGAGGATAATTTTCTCCAGAATGGCATTGTATAAACTTCGTAGTCATTCCACCAAGTCCCTAAGTCAGCGAGAGTTCCGGGTAATATTCTGCCTTACCTTCTGGACCTTTCTCCATACAAACTCAAGATGAGAAATAAACGACTGTTTATTATAGAATATCACACATAAATACCTCATTTTATTTGCATTTCTGAATAAACTGCCTTTGAGCTCGAACTTAACGCCATTCCTTTGCAGCTGAGATTATGGAGAGTTGAGATTTTTCAACACTAAGTTTCAAACGATGCTCTGACATGAGCAGAGAAGCTTATTAATTTTAGCAATCACCTCTTACCAATTGCAGACTCTAGTGACGAACAAGAAGTCATCCTCAATGACAAGAAGCATGTCGTTAGCAAAATCGGTGCTATCCTCAAACTATCTCAACAGGGTTTTTGCATCTAGGATCCATAGAGACGGGTACTAACAAGATCTCTGAGGGACACAGTTCCATTTGTTAGAGTGACTGAACCTTGATAGGTGACCACACAGTAATCCAGAAAACTCTTAAAAAGATTTAAATTGTCAAGAAGAACACCCAGCCATTGCAGCTCAATGGAGACAATCTGATCATCAGAGTCAAAAGCATCCTTAATGTCGAATGACAGAATAGCATAGTGGAAATCATCATTCCGACTGGAGTGAATGATATCATCCATCACTTTTAGTGCATCCTTAGCACTCCTATGCTTCCAGAATCTGAGCTAGAGTTCCCTCAAAAGTTCTTTGTTTTTAGCGAATTACTGTAGCCGATTGCACACAAGCTTATCCAGGAGTTTTCCCCCAAATACTTGTCAAACTAATGGGTCGGAACGAGTCATATAACAAACGGTCCCTACCATGCTTGGCTATTAAGACTTTCCTATCGTTCTTCCATGAATTTGGGAACCATTTTGTCTCTCGACAGCTATCCGTAACCTTAATAAAGTCGGCAGCTCATCTATACCGCAGGCTTTGCCATTGAGAGTTCAAGGGCTAGTATGGCTTCATTCTCTGAAAAGGGAACTTCTTCCTAAAAATCCTAGAAGCCTTGCTGAATCCAGGTTCAATAACAACCTTAAAATGATAAGCCATGGTGGCTTCCAAAGTGTCTACCACAGCTAAGGTAGCTTCCTGATCGGTGGTAAACCTGCTCAGATTTAGACTGTAAATTGTTCTCCGTGAACGCAGAGGTTTGTTCGTAGTAAATAAAGTAAATGTAATCTCAAAAATTTTCGATTTAGTTATTTCGTAAAAGAAAAAAGTTAATTTTAAATACTCGCAGATTTCAAAGTGGTCATCTTTTCTAGAATAGCATCTGTGGTTAACCAACAAAAACAGGTACACAATGGGCATGCTCAGAACGGCATCTACAACTTTGTATCTACCGAATTCCTAAACGGTTTTTACTTAAAAAATACCCTATTACTAGTACTAGATTTTCCAATTTTTTCTTCTCTGTTATTATTCCCTGTCGAGAGAACAGAGCACGTTATTAAGTCAGAGAATTTACAATATACATTGTAGGGTAGAAACAATTTTGACCGCACAGTAATCGTTGCTCTGTTGGGACTGCTGCGCCGTTTTACGATCGGGTCTTCTTTAGAACTGAAGGATGGTCTTATCACTAACAAAGGCATTCAGTACCAGAATTATCTTAGACTACTGAGTTTTGAGAATATTAATAATATCCCCGGTGATGTGTTATAGATATACTCAGAGGTGATGACACTATCTAGGGTAGCGTTTTGTTCAACATGTAAGGGAGAAGTATTATTAAAAGCAACCATTCCAGGCCCATAGCGGCTTATATAAAAAGAAAATAAGTGCGTTTATTGATTCACCTACTATAGTGCACTCGTATACTAAGTGACATCTAGCCTTAAAAGAAAATCATAATCTTCACTTCTGATCAAAGAATAATTTATCATCCACCCATTGGGATAAATTTATTTTTAAAAATTATTTAGGATTTACAGTTATTTAAATTTACATACGGAGACAACATTCATATATTGTTCTGTTTTAGATTCCCGCAGAAGGTGCTTATCTCTACGATGCAGTAAATGTCTACGCCCGAGCTCTAAACAAAACCCTGGAAAATGGAGAGGACCCTTTTGATGGCAGAAACATAATGAAATACATCACGGAGAGATCTTACATGAGTACGTGTTAAATATATATTTAATATGTTTAAGTGAGTGATATCTTTAAAAATTTTCTTTCGCTTTGTTTACAACAGCTAATTAGGATTAATCCCTTCCCGGTTTTCCCGAGCTGAACTCGGGCAGGCGATATGTACCATCCTGGCTCATCCCGAGTGTAGCTCGGGCACTTTGAAATTTTACACTGTGCAAACTGTCTTTCCCGAATTATTTCACATGTGCTTTTTATGGTTTTGAATGCTTTTGTTTACTTTTCTGGCTACTAGATTATTTGCTGCTCAAAGAGAGACAGTAGAGGGAAGAAGATAAGGAGAGAAACAAGGTTCTACTGTCCAGATTGCGATGTTGGACTCTGTGCATTACCGTGTTTTCGATTGTATCATACATGACCAAATTTTAATTAATAATTTCATAATCATTTATGTAAATTCATAGGATATAAATACAATTCAATTCAAGATAAAAGATAGGTATTCTAAGCTTTATATTTATAGTTAGTGTGAATTGACTCCAAATTCTAATGATTTCTGCCGTACAGAAAGCCAACTATGCATGTAAATTACTCATTTATTTAAATTTATTTTTTTACAATAATTTTTAGGAAATTTTGTATGCGAATGATATTATTATGTTTAAAAAGCTATGTATATAAAAATAAGCATAAAAATTGACATTTTTTTATCCGTAATTCCGAAATAAAATGAACCTGGAAGGGGTTAATAAAGTCCGATCTTATTTTTTAATGGGACTTGGTACCCTTGTTTTGACAAAGTTATCGATTTTTTCAGTTCTTCGCTTAAAATATTCTTTGATGCATCTAGTATATCGTGAATATTTTTAATGACATTAATAGTCTATAAATTTAAACTAATAACATTAAATTTCGTTATCTGTGTGTTTATAATGTACCATATACTAAAAAGAATTAGAGAATAATTTTTAGTAAGAATGATAATGATAAAAATATATATAGTATAATATAATCTGCCAATATTTTTCTGGAATTTTGCCTTGCCTAAATGCTATAAATTAAAGGTGGTGAGTACAGCATTGTAAAATTGTTTCCCCATCGTAGATGTGAAAAGTAAAGGTAAATATTAATAATTAAAAAGGAACGTAACCCTTTCAGGAAGAATATATGTATAGAAAGAAGGATCACATTTTACCTTAAATAATATGTTTATTTAGAGAAAGATGAAGTTGGAAAAGATTAATATATTAACACAAATTGTTTCACAAAAAAGTTATATATAATGTCCAACATTTCTTTAGAAATAACATGCTGGAATGAATTTTGCGGAAATACGCAATTATTTCTTTCTAAGTTGTAAAATATCAAAACCAAAGTTTTCTACAATCTTTGTTAAGAAGTAATTTACTCGGAATTATTAAGTCTAACAAATTTCTTTCACGATACTAAAGGATTATCAATCGTGACTTTCACTTTGATGAAAGATTCCATATTTGTCTGCCTAAAAAGAATCCCCTAAAACTTAAATCACGTTGGGGAGAAGAGAAAAAAAATTTGACCAGCGCTTGCTGTGCATTCTTTTCTCCTCGTCCTTAAAATAGGAATGGGGACGATCCAATGAGGGCTCCAACCTGTTCCATTCCACTTCGAAACCCCTTTTCTTCTACTTCAAATTGCTTGTGATATTTTATTACATAAATTTGTTTTAATATTACATAAGTTTGTTGCTAAATTTGTTTTTAAAAAAATTATGTCATTAGGGAAAAATATAACAAGATAATGAATGCATATAAAGTTTTGGCATTTTGATTATCTTTTAAATATGTATCTCCATTAGATGCCTTTAAATTGATTTTTTTCAGTTTATAAATTTTTAACTTCTTTTGTAGGCATAGCTGTATTTCAAATGCTGAAACTCAGAGAAATATGACTATAAATAAAATGACTCAATTTTTGCATATAGATTTGAAAATGTCTGTCTCAAACAATTAGGGAAGAATTTAACATTAAATTGGATAGATTTTAATTTAAAATATAAAGGAAGTCAATTAATCAAATTTTACATATAAATTGACCTTTTACTTTTTTCATAAGAAACAGTCATTTAAATTAAAACTCTATCTCTATAGTTATTCCATAGTTATTAGAATAGTATTGTGAATATAACAAAATTTATTGTAATAAAACATTAAATAATTAATGAAAAGTTTTCAAAATTTTTCAAATATTTAAAAAATTAGGATTTTTAATAATCTACCCAAAAAAATATTTTCTCAAAATTACCATAAATAATATCCTTTTAGTATCTTCAAATTATTTACTAAAGTAAACTTAAATAAAAAACGGCCAAGGGCCAAAGACTCCATTAAGTATTTGAATGGTACACAACTGTGACATGAAAGAAAATTACCCACTGAGTTAGAAAGGAAAGTA
>CM063510.1:1143669-1161169 GCA_032207245.1 Pardosa pseudoannulata | reverse complement strand
ATAACAAGATTCATATTATTGTACCTCTTAGCTGACATGTTTTATACTTCAAGGAACAAACAAAAATCTAGATCTATGTGTATATATTAATACATTTAATTATTTCTTTACAAAGAATCTATAATCAAAACTACTCTTTGTTTCACATTTTTTATTGCTTTAAATTAGAAAATAAAAGCAGTTTCCTCATTAATTAAAATGAGAATCAATAAAGAATGCTAAGTTTATTTATTTATATTTATAATAATTCAAGTGTAAATTAATTTACACATCAAATACAATTTGAGAGTTAATCTTATACATACGGGTTTAATCTCAGTCACTATTTATCATATGATTTAATTTAAATTAATTACATAGTTTCCCGTTCATAAAAATATAGTTTATATAAATTTTAAAAAAACATGGTTTATATAAATTGAAATTTTTTAAAACTTAATCATTAGTTTAACAGAGTATACTAATAAATTGTACCTCTTGGCTGCCGTGTTTTATACTTCAAAAAACAAACAAAACTTTTGATCTATTTATATAGATTAATACATTCAATTATTTCTTTACAAAGAATCTATAATCAAAACTGATCTTTGTTTCACATTTTTTTCTTTAAATTAGAAAATAAACACAATTTCCTCATTAATTAATATGATAATCAATAAACAATGCTCATTTCTTATTACAGATTAATTTATTTATATTTATAATAATTCAAGTGTTAATTAGTTTACACATCAAATACAATTTGAGAGTTAATCTTATACATACGAATTTATCTCAGTCATCCTCTATAATATGATTTCATATAAATTAATAACATAGTATCCAGTTTATAAAAATATAGTTTATATAAATTTTAAAAAAATATGGTTTATATAAATTGAAAATTTATGAACCTTAATCATCAGTTTAAAAGAGTACTAATAAATATATAATGAAAAATGGGTAGAATTCCAGTTCCGGGTGTCAGTTGCCATGTTTTTGGCTCTATTTTTGTACAAGTGATCGCCAAATTGTCACCAAGTGATGTTTACAAACTTCTTTTTGTATTAAGTTTATACACAATTTCAAAGCATATTTTGAATAAAAAAGGTTTGAAATTTTGTTAAGATGAATACAAATTTAAAAAAAATATAGAAAATAAAAAATAGAGCAAGGTTTGCCAGAAAACTGGTTTCTAGAATTAGGTGACATCGCCCACGCTTGGCGTGCCCACTGAACTTGGTTTGGCGGGCCCCCTGAACTGGAATTTAGCCGAAAAATGTAATTGAAATAAATCTAAATTACTCTCATCAGTTATCATCTTCCATTCTCCCCGTAGGATTTAAAATTCTTTTCCGATATTGAATGGTTGTCAGGATCCCCTCCAGAGGATGAACCAGTTTGTGGTTTTCACGGAAAGAAATGCGTTAGTAAGTACAATTTTTGGTAATGTTTTTGTTACTGACTTTGTTACTGATTTTATGTCTTTACAATGAACATAAAAATCTTTCACTTAAAGTGACACGAGACTATGTTTTGACAAAATTTGGCTGAAAGTACAATATTTTTATGGCACTGAATTGTAAAACGTAATTAAGAATGAAAGGATATATAGTTTTAATTACCCTGCGTTCAAAACTATTTAATTATTACCATGCAATGCAACAGAATTATTATTGATAGTAACTTATGACGTTTTGTTGTTTTATGAATACTTGAATAACCCATGTTTTTAGATTTTGTTAAATTAAGTAATCAATTAATTACAGAACATAATCACAGCATACTCACAAATTGAATTATTTTTTAATATAATAATTTAAGTATATTTATTTAAAATTAAAGTTAATATTTTATAGCATACACATGTAGACAATACACAACGAGTACTGTAGGATAATATTCAGCACAATAAAAAAAATTAGGGAGAAAGGAATTATGGGATGGAGAACAGTGGTGGGGAATGTTATAATTGTAGATAATATTCAAGCAGGGCTTATAAGAGATCGTAACTTACCATTGTGGACTATTCCTCACCAAGAAATCATCGATGTCATCGCCGTAGAAACTTCCAGAAGAGATAGCTAGAGTCGGCGGCAGTTAAAGGATTCCCTTTGTCATTGCTTGAAAATATCGTTAACGTTTTTCAATGGCTAATGTCTCTTTCTAATTCCATGTAAAACTATTATGTTTTTGTGATAGTTGTCTGCAATCGATGAAAATCTTGAATTGTACTTGAAAAAATAAAATTTTCTACTTTTCATTACCTCAGAATATTACTTTATCTGTTTATATTTAAAACACAATTAATTTTTTTAATTGTTTTATAAATTGCAACGAAGGTTTGACGTGGGCGGTTTTTGCCCCAGTCTGCTGGGTAGCAGTTCGAGGCTTCTAACCTGGCTAAGGCAAAGATAGCTAGTTTTTACTTAATTATAATTTATATGTAAATTATTCCTTCTTTTAACAATTATACAAATTTTTGTTCTTCCAGAAAGGCCCTGGTATATATACAGCTTATTTTCTAACCATAAGGCAGTCTGCCTTCTCGTGTAAAATTCAGCTGATTGCTGAGTTACGAATAAAGTTCTGACATTTCAAATCTTGCTACTGGTTGAATTCTTCTTGACAATATGTTAAGAGAACCTTTGGAGTAGCATAGCTAGTCGAGGCAAGATCAGTATAAGTGTGGCAGCGCTGGGTTCAATTCCTGGAAACTCCAGTTAAATATGTTCACCTTGTGGGGACATCAGATATTTCAAAGAGACTTGGTGGGTTAGGGTCCAAAAAATTCTGAGAAACACTGGTCTAATGGCTTCTCGAAAGATCCAGAACACTCCCACTGTTAAAATGATGTGGTGTCGGGAAGTGGAACCTTGTTGCTTCCTAGTCTGAACTCTCTCCTCGGACTATAAATTTAATCATGAATTTCTTTGACATTAATCTGTAACAATTCAGAAAAATTACGTGTCAACAATGTCAACTTCATAACTTTTATATATGGAAAACAAATGTTCTAATTGTTGGCAATTTGTAGCTGACAAAGAACATGTAGATTGCTAATAATTTTTCATTTATCTATATAGAGTTACGGAAAAAACGTGAACTAGTAATAATTAAAACTATTAATAAGTAATAATAATAAAACTAGTAATATAAATATAAATACTAAATAATAAACTAGTAATAATAAACAATAATAATTAATAATAATAAACTAGTAATATAAATATAAATAAGTATAATATTAAAACTAGTAATAATAATAAAACTAGTAACTAGTAAAAATTAACTAAATAATTAAAATCTAAGAAAGCTCCTTTTAAGCAATACTTCAAAAGGATGCAAAGTATTTTTATTATAAAATGTTTCATAACTTTTACCTCTTGAATGTAATGTTTTGTACATCAAACAACAAAATAAATCTTGATCTATTAATATAGGTGAATAGATTTAATTATTTCCTTACAAATCATCTGCAATGAAAACTGCTCTTTGTTTTTCATTTATTATTTGCTTTAAACTGGAAAACACAATTTACTCACTAATTAATATGAGAATCAATAATCAATGTTAATTTTGATTATAAATTTATTTATTTATATTTATAATAGTTGAAGTGTAAATTAATATTACACTTGAAGAAATGTAATTCCAGAGTTTATCTTATGCATACGTGTTTAATCTCAAATATTATCTATAACATAGTTTATATAAATTACAAACATAGTTTTCAGTTTATAAAATTGAAAAAACATAGTTTATATAACATGAAAGTTTTCTAACCCTTATCATGAGTTTAAACGAGTATACTAATAAATATAAATAAAAAGCATGAACAAGTAAATTAATGAACTGAAATTCTTCTTTAAAACATATTTAGGGTAGCACCCCTTGAAATTTTTATTAAAGTATTCTGCGATTATATTATGCTTCATAAATAATAATAGTGCCTCTTTAATACTTAAGAGTCATTTCATCTGTGCTATTTAAACTTCTGGGAAAAGTCTGAACATGCATATATAAGCCATGTCATCAAAATATCTTTTAAAAATAAATAAGTCAAAAGGCTGTATCGGTACTGCAATGTTTTCAAAGACCTTAAAATTACCGTAATAGAATTTAACAAGAGAAAGAGTATTGAAAATAAGATTTGTAGGAATAAAATTGTTTCTTTCATTGTTATATAAAATTGAAAGTTAACTCTAATTTTAATTTTTATATATATTTCAGTGTGGAAACTCGCAATATTCGTCTTTGGAGCCATGGTTACCGTATTACTCATCGTTCTTTTAGTTAGTTATAAGTAAGTTGAATTTTTTTCTTTCCTTATGCCAAATTATTCTTCAAAAATTCCTATCATATAAGAGAATTTGTAATCCTCTTGACATTTCAACTATTAAATTACTATATTCATCAATTAATTGTTCTCAGAAAAAATACCTACAAATAAGTTATGCTATAATCTAATGATCATATTTCAGAATTTATTAATAAATTTAGAGAATGTTAGTTAATTTGTTTCGTTCCTTGCGCAGAAAATTATCTCACTAAAAATCCTGTAGTAAAAAAAAAAATTGTAATGTTCTTGCGTTTGAACTGTCAAATTACTATATTCGTCAATTAATTGTTCTCAGAGAAAAATACCTAAAAATAAGTTATGCTATAATCTAATGATCATGTTTCATAATTTATTAACAATTTTAGAAAATGTAAGTTGATTTTTTCCATCCTTACAAAGAATTATTTCACTAACAATTCCTGTCGTAAAATAAAATTTTTAATGTTCTTGCCATTTGAACTATTAAATTACTATAGCCATCAATTAATTGTTCTCAGGAAAAAAGTAACTAAAAATAAATCATGCTATAATCTAATGATTATGTTTTACAATTTATTAATAATTTAGAGAATGTAAGTTGATTTTTTTTCTTTCCTAACACAGAATTATTTCACTAACAATTCCTGTCGTAAAATAAATTTTTTTATGTTCTTCCCATTTGAACTATTAAATTACTATAGTCATCAATTAATTGTTCTCAGAAAAAAATAACTAAAAATAAATCATGCTATAATCAAATGATCATGTTTCAGAACGTATTAACAAGTTTATAAAAAGATTTTTTTTTCCTTCCCTATGAAGAATTATTTCAATAAAAGTTCCTGTCTTAAAAGAAAATTTTTAATGTTCTTGATATTTCAGCTACTAAATGACTACATTCATCAGTTAATTGTTCTCAGAAAAATATACCTAAAAAGAAATCATGCTACAATCCACTAATTATGTTTCAGAATTCATTACCAAGTTTAAAGATATATAACATGCTCTAAAATCAAAATAGAGTAAGATCTATAATATAATTCGAATTTTTTTTATTTTGTCTATCCTTGTAACTCAACAATAATAGAATGCTCTACAAAGTCTTTCAAATTTTCAGGATATATCAAAATTTATTCCCCCTAAAGTTATTCAAACTTTTTCCATTTCACGTTGCATCTCTCTTAAACTCAATTTTCCCAGCCACTGAAATTAAAATTAAGGACGGGATACTTTAATATTGCATTCCTTCCATACTTCTTAATACTAAAGCCTGGATTAATAATTGCTATGTGCAGCCTTCTGACGTTTTTCTTAAACCAGATGTCAATTCTCCCATGGAAAAGAGTATTATTGCTATCTTTATGCTGTTCTATGTGCTTTATCTAGAGTGTTTTATTTATGGGGCATAACATAATCGTATTTCAAGTTCTCTCTCATGGAAAGATAAACATGCGATTATCTATTCCTCGGGACACTTAAAAAAATAATAGATGCACATTTTTCTCATTCAAGCGTCAGACTTCTCCGTAAATTTACAAAATTTAAGATGAAAATAATAGAAGAAGAATTTTACTGGTTACATATTTATTTATATGAAATATAATATTACCATTACTTAAAAAAGGGTTCATTGAACTTGAAGTAATCAATGACAAGAGCACTTAAAGTAATTGAAATTTAAATTTGAGTTTGTACATATATATATATATATGTGTGTGTGTGTGTGTGTGTGTGTATATATGTATGTGTATATGTATATATATGTATATATATATATATGCATATATGTATATATATGTATGTATATATGTATACATGCATATATATATATATATACATATATATATATATATGTATATATATGTATGTATATATGTATACATATATATGTATATATATGCATATATGTATATATATGTATGTATATATGTATACATATATATGTATATATATGTATATATGTATACATATAGACATACATACTTGTATATATATATATATATATATATATATATATATATATATATATATATATATATATATATATATATATATATATATGTATGTATATATGTATATATATATATGTATATATGTATATATATGTTCGTATATATGTATATATATGTTCGTATATATGTATATATATGTTCGTATATATGTATATATACATACATATATATATACATATATATATATATATATGTACATACATATGTATATGTATATATACACATATATATATGTATAATATATATGTATATATATACATATATATGTATATATATATATATATGTATATATACATATATATATGTATATATATATATATATATATGTATATATTTATATTTATATATACATGCGTACATACATAAAGACACTGAAACTTAGTAATAGGGATATAATGAGGGGTCCGATAGTCTAAGATTCAAAAATAAAATAGTAATCACGCTCTGAATATCATTAAAGCAATGTTGACTTTGTTCCAAATATTGTTTATTAAACATCAATATTCTGCAAACTTCGCTTCAATTCATCAGCAATATTGTAAGAAAATAATATGTTGCTAATGATTTATAATACCTTATTAGAATACTGAATATACATAATGAATAATCCTACTTCCTCTCAATTGTTTCTCAGATACTGGGCGTATGAAAAAGAACTTGACAGCCTTCTGTGGAAAATCGATTATAAGGACATAGAAATCAATGAATACACACCAACAACTAACTGCTCAAAAACTTCAAAAGTAAGAAATTCGTGTATTACCTATGAAATATATAATGATTCATTTCGTTATCTAAATACCTTGTTCTTTGTTTATAAATATTGTATAATACTAGGTTGTCATTATAAAATGTCAAACTAGTTGTGTATTTTCCACGTATAATTCAATAACGTTTTTCTTTAACGCTGAAAATATTGAACAGCATCATTATTTTACTTCTAAAATTATTTAATGGTATGAAGATATGATCTTTGTATCAGTTCTTGAGAAGTGATCATATACTTGCACAAACTTATGTACAGGGTGCATAGTCAATTTTTCGGTCGTTTTTTTTTCTTTGTTATCGTTGGTCGTAAACATAAACTTCTGTAACAAAGAGTTACGTCAAGAAACGACAGTGCTGCCATACAGGCTATTTACGGAGAGAAGACCGAAAGTGATACCAGTGCCTTATCTTGATCCGACCCTGGTTGGACAGGTCGGATTTGCCACCCTGTCCCGATGAAAGAGAATGAAATTCGACGGCTTGTTTAATCTCTCAGAAATTAGCATAAGATCACGGCAAAGGAAAGTCGACAAATGAGAATCAGCGTATTTAGAGCTTGTGTGAGACTGCTTACACTATTTTTAGCGGTTCCTGGCTACCGTCTCCTCTGACGTTTTTGTATATATTCAGTTAATAACCTTATGGGTGTTGGCCAAATTTGAAATATATTACAAATAGATTTGTAATGTTGTAACAATAAATTAAATAATACTGTTTACAGCTATTTACTTCTACACCAAGACTGTGTTATCATTTTTTTCTCTCTTTTTAAGAACATACACCCATTGATTCGTACAAGTCAAGTATCTCTCAGTTCAAATGTCGAAGGGGATTTCCGGTATTCCAGTATCTACACCACAGTTGGAATATACAAGGGGAGACTACTAGCGGTGAAACGCCTACGTAAGAAAAATATCGACATCACCAGAAAAATGAAGAAAGAGCTAAAAGTGGTAAGAGCCTACTTATAAAAATATGCCCATACTGCACTTAATGTATCATATACGATTGAAACGCGTATCTCTGTGCATTGCAACGTATGTGATACCATTGTGTTTTGTATTGGAGCTTACTGCAAAGATAAATAAATATGAGTCATCTATTGATAAAATCCTCATCTATCCTGGTGAGTGTTAAGCTTTAAAATGCTGTTATTGAAAAGTCACGTTTCAAGAGCAGAAGCAAGCAAGAGGTATAAAAGAATTATAGGAGGCTTCGTCATATTATAAAAGATGTATCTGTTGTCAAATCATATTAAAACACCATAAATCACATTAAAATTGTTTGCATATGAAAGAAATGTCTAACATTAAAGTAATTACAGCTAGTTCATTTACAGTGGTAATGAAATAGCTCAGTTACGAAGAAGTCCAACTTTCTACATTCACGTTGTGTTATGAAGGTGTTATAGTAGACTTAGTCATTGTAATAGCGCCGAGCGGTCGCGCTATCTCTATTTCGGTCGTCAGTCACACCCTAGTCATTTGGGTACGACTTCGCATGGGTTTCTTTGAATGTAGCAGAGTATGATGTTAAATAATCAGAGCCATGGACGTTTCAAACTTAACAAGGTTGATTTATTAAAACAAAAAAAACATTTAAAGAAAAATAAATTATATGCACAGGCAACCTTTCATCCAGAGAGGAGATCACTCTAGATCAACCTACTCTCTCAGAGTTCAGCCGGGAGTTCCTCTCGCTTCTTTCTTTTCCAAACAGGAAACCTCGGTTTTAGGGGAAATCGAAACCCCCCCACTTCCTTGACCCTTGTCCTTGGAGTAGCGGAAGCGCCCTTGGTGCCTGGCTGACTCGGTCATACAAAGCACAATTCCTTTTTCTCTATCGGTGCGTTGATAGACGACACGCTTGACACCTCCAATTTTCCAATTGTTCACTGCTTGCAATGATGTCTTACAATAAACAAAAGTTTGCTTTGACAAACACTGGTCTAGACCACCGACAGAGACAGACGCTACTCTTACAGTCATATCATTAAATTATATCAAAACTGTGTGCAGAAGAAAGAAATTTGTAGCATAAAGTTATTACATCTAGTTCGTTTAGAGTGCTAATGAACTAATGCAGTTACGGAGACGTCTTTCCTACCCTAATCACGTGGTGGTATGTAAGCATTATAGAAGGTTTAGTCATTATTAAATTAAATCCCATTAAAATTGTTTGTAGAAGGAATAAATGTATAGCTTTAAAGTAATTACGTTTAGTCAATCAATCAATCATGCGCCAAATCGGACCTAAAGGCAGTGAGGCCCTTCAGGCTTACCCCGGCTGCGGTGGGTAAATCGCGAGTAATGGGCCACTCAGCCTTGCACTTAGCCCTTCGAAGTACCCGAAGTGTGCGCGTTCCGCCGCAGGCGCAATCCACGAGCGAATGCAGAAGACGAGCACTGCTAGGAAGAGAATTTGGAAGACTACTGGATGCTTAGCGGACCTCTTCAAGTCGGAATTAGTGAGGGTGTGGCTAACCACGCGAGCCAGAAGAGAATAAAGTAATAAAAGAGAAGGGATTTTGCTCGCTGCACCAGAAGAGACGGGAAACTGAGTCAAAAAAGAGAACAGGAAATTTTGAGAGGCGACAATCGCAACCCCGGTCCTCTAGACCATCACTCAAAAGTCATTGTGACCGAACTTTGGCCCACCCTGCTGAACCTCCGTGACTCGGCTTGCTCGAAAAAGGCTCTCTGGAACGTAATTACATTTAGTCCATCTACAGTGGTACAAATATTGCAGGATACATAAAAGAGATCATGGTACATAATTTTAATTAGTTTATATGCAAGTTTCAAACTGTAACAAGTACAAAATTTCAATAATTTGGTTCTAAGAGTAAGTATAACGAATCAGGTTTAACGAGTTTGCAGTATAGAAATGAAATCGTATCCATTCTCAGAACAGGCGTTGCTAAAGAGGCTGTAAAGGAATTCAGTACGGTAAATATATAACTATAAATGACATTATATTAAGCTTAGTTTTTAGAAGTTAAATGTATATTTTAATGTATCATTAAAATAAACATTTAATATACATTAAATGTGCATTGTACCTTTAAAATATACGTTAATCATTAAATGTATATTTATAAATATCATTAGTATAAATATCATTAGTAATATCATTAAATGTATATGTTTTGCGAGTAATAAATTTATATGTGTTCAAGTTTTAGCAGGATTAACATTTTTACAACAAATAATATCAAATTCGAATTGAGTAAATAAGGTTTGTGATTCTTTTTACTTTTAGGTGTGTTATTTTTAATCTATTTGTCAAAATAATTACTAATGCACTTTTTTCCCTGAACTTTTTTTTTTGTGCTGTGTGTTGGTGTTTGAAACCTGCTGCATCTATACAAGTAGATTAGGCTGGAAGTATGTAAGGAATATTATCAATGTTTTGATAATCTAGACCTCATTAGACGGCAACCTACTTCGTACAGCTATTGCCCAAAGGCTACAAAAGTCCATTCCAATTGACAGTAATAAAACACACAGATACTGGTTCTGAACATCAATTGCCTAAGTATTCACCTAAATTCTGTCAATTCACTAAGAACTACATGAACTGAACTTCAATTTTTCAATTCCAATAGAACCATTCAACTTAAAATGTTGTAAATTTATATCTAAAATTTTATTTCCGTCTACTGCCTTGGTAGAAAACAAACTTTTGCTTTAAAACTTCTTAATATAAGGAAAGTAGAAGTATCAAATTTTCCATCTTTTAATGGACCAGAAATAAAAGACTAGACGAGAGAACAAAATGAATTTTTTACCGAAAGTTATGTAGAAACAGGGTTAATTTCCAACATAATCGCCGTGAACATTCAGACATTTGTCACACTAGACAAACAATTTCAATTTACCAACAGTAAGGTTATGGCTACAGAAAGATTGAAAAAGTGTGTTGCTTCAGGAATTTATGAACCCGGATTAATACAATCAATATGGCGATTTTATTATCAAACTATAAGATGACTGTGGAGAGCCATTCGCAAAACAAAACAAGAGAACTAGTAACTTCTCGAGATCATAACAACTCCCGCTTTTACAGTGTTATTATAACACATAAGCCTATGGAATAAGGAATTGTTTAATCAATTGGCGTATAACCCCGACTTATTATAGTCATTTTCTTCTCTCCCCTAAATTGAGGAATTGGCTAAAATCCAGAGTAACATTGCGATAATACTCTTTGATAAAAGTATCGGAAACTTGGTCACATAATTTAACACAAAAGTCTATGGAATGAGGAATTTTTTAATCACTTAGCGTATAACCCCGATTAATTATAGTCATTATCTTCACTCCCCTAAACTGAGGAAATGGCTGGAAGTCCAGAGTAACATCTCTTTGACAACAGTATCGGAAACTTGGTCACATAATATAACACATAAGCCTATGGAATAAGGAATTGTTTAATCACTTGGTGTATAACCCCGACTTATTATAGTCATTTTCTTCTCTCCCCTAAATTGAGGAATTGGCTAGGAGTCCAGAGTAACATTGCGATAATACTCTTTGATAACAGTATCGGAACTTAGTCACATAATATAACACATAAGCCTATGGAATAAGGAATTTTTTAATCACTTGGTGTATAACCTCAACTTATTATAGCCATTTTCTTCTCTCCACCAAATTGAGGATTTGGCTAGTAGTCCAGAGTAACATTGCGATAATACTCTTTGATAACAGTATCGGAACTTAGTCACATAATATAACACATAAGCCTATGGAATAAGGAATTGTTTAATCACTTGGCTTATAACCCCGATTAATTATAGTCATTATCTTCACTCCCCTAAACTGAGGAAATGGCTGGAAGTCCAGAGAAACATTGCGATAATACTCTTTGATAACAGTATCGGAAACTTGGTCACATAATATAACACATAAGCCTATGGAATAAGGAATTGTTTAATCATTTGGCGTATAACCCCGACTTATTATGGTCATTTTCTTCTCTTCCTTTAATTGAGGAATTGGCTAGGAGTCCAGAGTAACATTGTGGTAATACTCTTTGATAACAGTATCGGAAAATTGGTCACATAATATAATACATAAGCCTATGGAATAAGGAATTGTTTAATCACTTGGCGTATAACCCCGACTTATTATAGTCATTTTCTTCTCTCCCCTAAATTGAGGAATTGGCAAGGAGTCCAGAGCAACATTGCGATAATACTCTTTGATAACAGTATCGGAACTTAGTCACATAATATAACACATAAGCCTATGGAATAAGGAATTTTTTAATCACTTGGTGTATAACCTCAACTTATTATAGCCATTTTCTTCTCTCCACCAAATTGAGGATTTGGCTAGTAGTCCAGGGCAACATTGCGATAATACTCTTAGATAACAGTATCGGAAACTTGGTCACATAATATAACACATAAGCCTATGGAATAAGGAATTGTTTAATCACTTGGCGTATAACCCCGACTTATTATAGTCATTTTCTTCTCTCCCCTAAATTGAAGAATTAATTGGCTAGGAGTCCAGAGTAACATTGCGATAATACTCTTTGATAACAGTATCGGAACTTAGTCACATAATATAACACATAAGCCTATGGAATAAGGAATTGTTTAATCACTTGGCTTATAACCCCGATTAATTATAGTCATTATCTTCACTCCCCTAAACTGAGGAAATGGCTGGAAGTCCAGAGAAACATTGCGATAATACTCTTTGATAACAGTATTGGAAACTTAGTCACATAATATAACACAAAAGTCTATGGAATAAGGAATTTTTTAATCACTTGGCGTATAACAGCGACTTATTATAGTCATTTTCTTCTATCCCTTAAATTGAGGAATTGGCAAGGAGTCCAGAACAACATTGCGATAACACTCTTTGATAACAGTATCGGAAACTTGGTTCACCAATATGACAAATACTTGAATTTTTCCAATGGTTATGTCGAAAAGCAACCACATTTATGTGTAACTTTTGATAACAAATTCATTCTTTTATCACCACTTGTCTTTATTTTACTCTTCATCGGAGGTTGAAAAATTTGCCCTCATATATTAAAATTACGTAAGAAGTCATTAATTATTTCTGACTCTTATCTTTCCATGAAATGATAATGAATTATAAATTCTCTAATTCTGGAAGCTAGATAAAAAATTCGTAAACGTATCCTTCCAATAACCTATTGTTTTCAGAAAAATGGATATCAGACATTTATATCGTAAAAGTAGAGATAAAAATTTACAATCTTGAAAAGAATACGTAGCACATAAAAAAAGAATTTTTAGCTTATCGGTTTTTGAAAGGACAGTTTCTCTTCGTTAGATAAAATGTGAGTAGGCACATTGTATCCAAATAAGTATATTAGATAACGATGCTTTTACGTACAAATGTTAGAAAATATAGTTAGTAAGCCTATTGTCAAAGGATTTTTATTATTTATTTAGCTTATTATGTATTAGCATAAATATAAAATATTGAACGAAAATAATTTTAAAAAAAATGAAATATGTATTAAAAAAAGAATAATGTACGATACCGCAAACTATTAATAAAAAGAAGACAATTTTGCTATGCTAAGCGATTATTAAATAAATAAAAATTTTATATAAAGCAACGAATTTTAGTTCTAGTAAAATAATTGTTTTCATTGATTTCTTAGCATTGTCTAATATTTTTAATCTATCATCAGTACACAGTAATAGTAAATAAACGAAATTCGATAAATTAAACTAATTCTATAAACCTCCATTGCATGTTTTTTTTACAATTATAATCTCTCTGGCATGTTTAAGTCCATACATGCCTTAAAAAATGTTTCTAAAATTCTTTTCGAATTTTTTTTACTGTTTTTAACAGAAAATATGTGGTTGATGCATGCATAAATTCAATGATTATTGTAAATAACCTTAATAAATATAGGAAAAATATAAATTTAAAACTAAATACAGTAGATTCCGCTTAATGTGATCGTGTTAATGCTATCAATCGCTTATTGTTATAGATATCACTTGGTCAAAATTTTCTCTATTCATTTGTATTTTAAAATTATCGCTTTATGTGATCGTTACATCGGTTAATGGGGTCAGTTTTTGTACCTCATTTAAACTGGCAAAGAAATATTCGCAATATATTCAGAAGAAACCCATTCTTTTTTCAACTCCTCTTCTTAGCCCACTCTCCTGTTTCTAATCATGGATCTTGTTGGTGCTTCAACCACATTTGGCGAAATTGCCGTGCTTGCAGCTTGCGTGCTTGGCGTGCTTGCAGCATGGCGTTTGAAATCTGGCGAGGGGATCGTAACTCAACAAATTGATTCTTAATCAAAAACAACATTTTGAGGAAAAATTTTTCAAAATTTGATTATTTTAAATACTTTTAATAATAAATTTTTAATAAATTAAATTAAATTAAATAATAAATTTTTAGATACTTGGTAAATTCTTTTTCCAACTTTTAAGTAAATCGACCGATCTTTGCAGAACACGTTAGATACTTATTTTTTATTTCAATTTTTCAAGTAAATCGACCGATCTTTGCAGAACACGTATTTTGAGTGGAGGTTGAAGAGGAGTTGTAAAATTGAAAATTTTTTTTCAAATCTCTTATTTTCCCTTTGGTGTTGTTTGAATTTCCAAGAATTCTCTTCTTGAACTTGAGGAAATAGCGAATGACAAAGGAATAGGCAATTTCACGTTTCTGAAATTTTTCAGAAATACGCACACCCTGCTGGTAGTCAGTGGTTGTCAGATAAGCAGAAGGCAACACATTATTATCGGAACTGAGAAGGAGCGTATTCACATTTTATGCCTTACTCGCTTACATGCAGTTTGTCGATATGGAAGTCAGAAAGCGAAATGATTTCACATTAAAACAAAAGATCGAAATTTTAATTCGTTATGACAGGTTGATTATGATTACGAACAATTTATCAATGAGCTTCTTAGAAAAAATTGTAGACAGTCAGCAATGGATCACTTTTTTAATTATGTATACAATTCTTATTTTTCAAAGGATAATATAAAGTACATAAATATATGATGTGTGTTTTCATTTTGTTTTGAAATTTAGTACGTGGGAATTAAAGAGGGGGGAATTTATTTAATTTGTCATATCGTTTATTGTTAGCAATCGATTATTGTTATCAAAATCACGGTGTCCCAAACTGATTACATTAAACGGAGTACACTCTATCTTTTTTAACTGAGAAAAAATTCGTTACTTCAAGAGTTAAAAAATACAGGCAGAATATATAGCGTATATATATATACAAAAGATTGAACTTGTGCAACACATAAATTAAGTTTGTTCTAAAAAATATAATACCCAATACCTCCTATCAAAAGAAAAAAGTCAGAATGAAATGGATAAAAGTATTTATTGATATACAAACTAATCATGAACCAATTTATGATATAACCAATCCTTTTATTTTATAGATAGTACTGAGAGAATTTTTAATTCATTCATCAACGCATCACTGTGCAATGTGCGGTTAAAATAACACTACAAGTTTCTCAATCGAAATATTTTAACTTACCTATGCCCCAATCTATCCAACTGTTATCACCATTTATGTGGGTGTGTAAGATGCTTGACTTTCTGTTATGGAAGTATAGTACTCATATGACACTTACAATTAGAAAAGTCCAGACCTTTCTCTTCTTATTATAAGGCCATCAGGTCTTATTCGAGGCGATGTTCCTCCAGTTTCCTTTCGTAAGATTTTTAAGTCGTTTCCAACAGAGTCGAGAACCTAATTGGTAGTCTTCCATTCTTCCTAGTTAACATAGGTCTGCTGTATGTGAGTATTTTTTTACTGGGTTTGTAATCTCAGCTCTAAATAAATGTTCTCGTAACCGAATCCTAAGACTTTTTATGATCTTGATGATGTCTGGTTGTCTAAATTTTTAGTAGATTTCAAAGATAAAACATTGATTTCACAACCAAACACCATTTTCACAAATTTCGCCGTATGTATTTCTCAGTATCTTGAACTGAAAGATCAATAGCTTGTTTTCCATAGATTTAGTCATTGCCCAGCAATCACAGCCATAAAGTATCACAGATCACAATAGGGTTATATACCAGGTGATGGGTGATTCAAAAGTAAGGTCGAACTTTAAAAATAAATAATTCGAAAACGAATGAAGATACAAAGATCGGTTTGTACCAAACGGATGAAAATGATACCGGATTTTGTGTGACAACGAAAAAAAATAATTGTGTTATCGACGAACAAATGGCGCTATAGTGTTTTACAGCACCAAAAGATGATTTACAAATGAAGAAATGTTGACAACTTACAAGTCAACTTAATTAGCTGTGAGACGAATCACCACATTGTTCACAGCATTTAGTAGCATTTCTTGAGTTATGGCAGACACATTTTGGTGGATAGCATCTTTAGTGCCGCTAGTGATGCCAGTCCTTCATCAGAAATCCGACAGCACCATCTGGTGTTCGCCAACGGAACTATTTTCATTGAGTTGCCACACAAAATCTGGTATCTTTTCCATTCGTTTGGTACAAAGCGCATTTTTTACCTTTATTCGTTTTCGAATTATTCATTTTTAAAGTTTATCCTGACTTTTGGATCACTCGGTATGTATACATATATATATATATATATTAATTCTGTTGATAGGACTTATGTATGGAGATTTAAATTTGATTTTTAAGACCATGAAAATATCTATTTGCCATTGTTTATTCAACAATCAAATATTGTTATCAGAGACAAAGGTTCTGAGATATTTGAACTGTGATACTTTTTCAAAGGTATAATTTTCCAAGGCTCAAAACCTATATAAAAGTAATTATTTTTTCTTGGATTTCTTTGGATGTAAGAAAAAATAAGTTAAAATGCTGTCAAAAGTTGTTATAGGTTTGTATCAGTTCTTTCAAAGAATTGACCTCCATATGTCAACTGACAATTTTCACTAAGTTTGTAATGTTGTAGGTTTTTTAGGTAGCTTAATGCACGTATTATCCCTTCAGATGAGGGATCTTCGTCACGACAACCTGAATCCTTTCGTCGGGGCCTGCATTGAACCACCACTCATCTGCATCATCACAGATTACTGCTCCAGAGGTAGCTTGAAAGTAAGAATCATAATGTATACTAGCTGCTTCTCGCCGAACTTTAAGTATGAGTAATTAAGGTTCCCAAACTTATAATTAATCATTTGAATTTAATCAATTTTAAGATAAAGAATTATGTTTGCTAAGTTTGAGAGAATAAAACTTGTGTAAACTTATCTTAACCTAGAATTGTAATTGCTTATATAAGGTAATAATAGATATTCAAAACAACTTATTTTGCTTTTGTTAAACCTTTTTGATTTGGTTTGGAGTGCTACGATCTTCTTTTTGGCTATACAAGGGCTAATGAGACCGGGAGCTACTTCTAAAAACATATT
>CM063510.1:1053669-1133669 GCA_032207245.1 Pardosa pseudoannulata | reverse complement strand
ACTTTTCTGTGTTGCATTTTTATTTTAGTAAACTCTCCTTTTTTTCATTTTTATTAAATCAATTCCTTCTAATCTAATGCATATTCTATCGATATCTTAAACTAGTAATCAGGGCTTTTGTTTCTTTGGAACTACTGTAATGATCTTTCAAACATTAATAAGAAAAATTGGTACTAGTCGTCTTGATTAATCGTCAAAAACTTTTATTAAAAGTGTAATTTTCAATAACATACTAAGATTTTTAATGAAATCTTTAGCTAGAAAAGTATTTCAATGTAACTTACAGAAAACTTTTTACACCTTTTTTCATCTTTTACAGGATTACTCTGGACAGCACCAGAACTTCTCAGAAATCCAAACGCACCACCTGAAGGAACTCAAAAGGGTGATATTTATAGTTTTGGCATTCTTTTGTACGAAATCATTGGACGCAAGGGGCCTTATGGACAGATAAATATGACTCCATCAGGTGTGTGTATCTTAAGTGCCTCAAGCATATAAATTACATATTTGTAACGATATCAACCAAAGTATTGCACAGTTTTTATATACATATTATTATAAATCTTAAAACCATATACAATATTCTTCCAACTCCTCTCACAACTTATTGTACAATACTGATAAAGAAAATGGTATATACCGTTTTATTTTCGTCAAGTGACTACAGTTAAATGTTAGTATGTTTGTATATGTAACTATTTGTCAACGTAGTCCAACAGTTAATAGAGAATATGACATTGAATTACACAATATTAAGAATTCAAATACTTTCTTTTGCATCTATTCAGTGTTGAAAGACCAGATGCCCAACACAACTGTACAGTTGATGTCTTACAAATATTAAATCATTGAAAAAGTAAAATCAATCCAAATAAATAGATTAACTCCTAGGCGCAACAACCCCTAGGGAACCAGGGCCTACGGTGCTAATCTCAGTTTTCTAAACCAAGGGCCCTGGGGTGCGAAGCGTATGTTCCGGTTAGGTGGTCACCCTAACGCAGAACCCCCAGTATTTAGATTCCAAGCATGCTTGGTCTTCAGTTCATCTACCCACTGAAGGGATGAAAGGTTGAGTCAACCTTGCCCAGCCCGGGGATCGAACCTCGGACCTGTGGCGTGGGAAAGTGAAGCGCTACCCCAACGCCACTGGGCTTTAAATAAATAGATAACAATTAGTTATTTTTTTATATAGACTGTAGTCATTCATCAAAGCTAAAATTTCCAAAATTGCCGAGAAAGTATGGTGCAATTCTTCCTTGAATTAAAAAACATTAGGGTGACGTAGCTTATAAATACTTCCAGCTTTCCAGAATTAGTTCAAAACGTTACAAATGGGAAAGAAATAGGTTTGGTTTTATTTTGAGAACTACAGTGAATTTGTATGCAATGTGTGAGAGTGCAGCTATGTTTAGGTTTGTGAAACTGATTTGCTCGCCGCACTCACACGTTGTGGGTTGAATGCCCAAGTTTTTTTCGCGACTCCAGGAAGCGTGTGGTGTGGCCAGAGAAAATAAGTGCACTTAAACTTCACCAAGTTTTGGAGAATTGTGATTGGTCTCCAGGAGGCGATTCAGGACCATCCTTGGAACACCCGGTCCTTCTGGGCAGAGCCGGGAGAGGACGCATTGTAAAAAGGACAATGGAAAAACGAACAGGATAATGGAAAAAGTGTAGGGTTGCCTGAGTCGAAAGAAGGAAGGAAAAGAATGCAGCGTTTTCTTGGACATTGGCAATTTTTTTTTAGGCGTAGCACGTGGAGTGCTCCTTTTACTTTTTAATTTTTATATATATATATTTTTTTTTTGCATATTTTCTTGTCGTTTCTTCTAATTTTGAACATTGTAATATAGAAAAGTGGTACTATACTATAATTAAAAGCAATGTAAAACAACTTGGGGTTATCAATGTCTTCGAAATGACAATGCAATGTACTACACCACAACACAATACAAGAGGGATTGGATATATGCCACTTAAATCTTATTGCTTTCAGCTGATTTCGAGTGACAGTAAGCATACACTCAGGAATCTGGACCCACTTATACTATATACTGGCGTTCTAGCTGTTTGATCATCCTCCTGCACAAAAATATTTACCTGCAGCCAGCTCAGTCTATTAGGTTCATTAGACATGCCACTAATCACAGGAAACAGGGTCTAAGAGTAGGTCTTTCAAAATTAGTTATTAGAGAAAAGCAAAGTGTTATCTAATAAGTAACTTAATCAATCTAAAGATCAAATATCCCCTATATAATAATAGCCTAAGTTGTATGTCCATCTGTCCGTCGGTCCACGAATTAATGAAGCGGTTGTACCTGGAATGGATAGAGATATCCATACTGAATTTTTATGAGTCAGGGGTAGCAAAATTCAAAGCGAGATCGAAAATGTTTAAAATCCACCCCTTCCCCTCTTTTCGGCCGTTTAATGCCCCTATTTCAAGATCTGTTGTCCCCGTAGAACATTAATAATGTGTAGAACATTAACATAATCTAATGTGTAGAACATAATGTGTAGAACATTAAATTTGTCAATTTATCACATAATAAATAGGTAAAATTAACATTTTTTCTAACATTATGACATCATTTATTTAACCATCTTATTTAATCCTTTCTTATTTTAAATTATTTAAATATGGTCTGAATTAATTTCATATGTTTTATCACTGAACATAGACATTACGCAAATAATTTTCTTTTATATTTGTATTAAATAGTAGATTAGGTATATAAGTGATAATTTTAAATTTAACCCTCGATTATTTTTTGTTGCAATGAAAATTTTATCACCGGTATTAACAACAAATTCTTTTCGTAAAAGTCTAGGGCCCTTACTCTGGGAGTTGCGGTTCGTACCGCAAGTGCGGTATGACGTAGTCGCGGAAACTTGGCCTAACGATACCTAGTTGCCGCAACTAAGCTCAAATCGTACTCTGGGAGCACGGAAACGAAGGTGCGGGAACTAGCTTACTATCGAGTTTGAGAAATAAATCCCGCCTTTGGGCTGGGCTTATTTTAGAGGCGGAGTTTAATGGGATCTTCTACTTTGCACCATTTAAACCAATCAGAAATTTAGAATTATAATTCTGATTTTCAGTTTCGGCAACAGAAATGTTTGTAAATATAAACAAATAAATAATTCGCATTTTTCTTTGCATGCGTACGGTATTGATAAAAGTGGCATCCAAATCTCAAGAGTTTAAATCGAAGAGATTGTCTCACGGAAACTTTTACCCATGATTAGTTTTATGGAGCATTATTATATACAGTATGGAATTTTATTAAGCATATAGAGGCGCTTTCCATAGGTTTGGTTTGGAGTGCTACGGTCTACTTTTTGCAACACGAGTGCTAATGAGACCGGGACCTGCAGCTTAATTGACCTGCAGTTGAATTTTCTGGGTTTCTGCAAGTTACATTCTCTTACAGATATATTTTATACATTACAATTATGATGGAATGCATAAAAATGATGTAACTGATGAATATTATGATGTAAATATTAATGCATTGAGATCATTGATAAAAATCTTGATAAAAAGTTATATTTGTACTGAAAAAACTGTAAAATGATAGTTATTCCATCAAAATTTATCATATTACTACTATATATCAATACCTAAAATCTAAACATCAATGTTTTGTTTTGAACACAGTTATTAAAATATATAAAATGCAAGAAATTAAAATTTGAAAATCACAATATGAAAATTATGGTTATGATGAAAATAAAAGATATAAATATGATGAAAATTAAAGATAAATAATATTTAAATCATACTTTGATAGTATCTTAAAAACAGTTTTATTATATGTAAACACAAATTTTGGGTTCAGACTAACATCACAGGTATCCATGAAGATTGTAAATTTTGTGCTTAAAATATGTAAAATAAAAGCCGAAAGTTATAAAGGCTTCGATCTTTTTATTACTTAGCATTGTTAACAAGATTTCTACTAGTATGAAAAACATAAAATATAAGATCAAAACTGAAGATACACAATATTTACATCATACTTTTATACTGCTCTAAATTCAGCATTAATATATTTAAAAACAACTTTTTAGTTCATACTTTTAATATAAGTGGTATCCGTGGAGATGGCATGGAATTTTCTACATTTTGGCAAAACAGGCATACTTTTCCTAACTGAGCTATATATTCGTAACTCAAATAAGCCGCCATGTTTTCTTACTATCGGGAAGTTCTCTCTACCAAATTTGCTGCCGGAAAGTTTCCGCAACCTGGAGCTATCGGTAACTTTCCGCATGTAACCCCAGAGTACCGAAGTATCGTTTGCTCTCCAAATTTCCGAGAGCTGACGTCAACGTGACGTCATACCGCACTTGCGGTACGAACCGCAACTCCCAGAGTAAGGCCCTAGGAGTCTATTTCATGGACTAATAAATATCTAGCGTTTAAGTTATATATCTTTGAAAATTAAGAAGTTTGTTTGTTTGTGTGTTTGTTTTTTATACATTACCACACGGTTTAACTAAATGAATTCAACGAGATTCTACTTTTATACTACGTTTTATCATTGAACTTCGATATGACGTAAATAATTTCCTTTTATATTTGGCTTAAATAATAGATCAGGTACATATGTGATAAAGTTCGATTAATAATTAATTGATAATCATGGATTATTTTTTTTGAAATGAAAATTTTATCACCGGTGTTAAAAACAAATTATTTTCATAAAAGTCTGAGTCTATTTCACGGACTAATAAATATCTAGCGTTTAAGTTATATATCTTTGAAAATTAAATTTCTCCGTTTGTGTGTGTGTTTTTTTTTTATACATAACTACACGGTTTGCAATCGATTCGCCAAATTTTAGGGATCTTTCATATATACAGCCAAAGAATCACTGTCAATATTAAAATCCCTGCTTTCCATCCTATCACGTAATATGACAAGATAAATTAAAGTTTTCAACTAACATGCGATCAGTATGTTAAATAAATTATTGAGCGTGTACCAAATAATTCTCAGCCAAAACACAAACCATTTTTTTACTGCCTTATAGGGTACTTTTCAATTTTAAAAGATTAAATATTTTATTGATACCGTTATATGACGGGTTATAAGCAAGTGTAGAAATAATCTTCTAGATAACTATTCCTCTTTTAATCAAAACACTTGCCTTATCAACTACCTTAACTTGCTATCCGTTACGTAAAAGATTAAAAGTAATGTTTGAATCTTTCAGTAACCTTTGAAGACCTCTGAAAACAGGAATCATTCATATATGCCGCCGAATAATCACTGTCAATATTAAAACCTCTTCGGTTAATTCCCAATGAACGGTACGCTCCTTGTCCGCCATCTTGTTTTTGTCGACTATCGGCGAAACACGAATCCGCAAAGCACACGCCAAGTACCTAAGCCTAACACGCTGCGGGACACAGACCGTTCGCCATCGCAAAACGTGACGCCGACGATGTTCCGATAGCGAGCGGTCGATGTATCTTCGTGCTAGACCTAGAAAATTTAAAAAACCAGAAATTAAAACTTAAAGCCAAATAGAAATTACAAAAATTTAAATACTTTAAAATTAAAAACAAATACTAATTAAGAAATTAAAATACTATAAAATTAGAACAAATAAAATTTTACAAATAAATACGATTGAAGAGACTGCAGAACTTAACCACTCCACTGGTGAAAAACAGATTGAAATGTAGCAAGCTGCAAAACCGTTAAATTAACGGCAAAAAGTGTTGAAATTCAAACTTACCTCCTACAACTTTTAATATAATTGGATCAAACAAGAATTAGATCATCATGACATCACATCATTTATTGCGCAAGTTACTCCAAAGAGGATCCGATAACGCACACAAATCAAAGGAGAGAACGAGGTTACCATCTTTTAACGGGAGTAAAAGGGTGAAGTTGACAAGGAGACAATAAGTATCGCCCGAGAAATTGCGCCAAAAATAAGCCCAAAAAAATCGCCAAAATAGCGTACCGTACACTGGGATACAACCACTTCTTCTCTCAATCCTATCACGTAATATGACATGATAAACTAAAATTGGCAACTAATATGTGATCAGTAAAGATAAACAAATTATTGAACGTTTACCAGATAATTCTCAGCCAAAACAAAAACCATTTTTTAATTGCCTTATGTGGTACTTTACAATTTTAAAAGATTAAATATTTTACTGATACCGTCATATGACGGGTTATAAGCTAGTGTAGAAATAATCTTCTAGATAACTGTTCCTCTTTTAATCAAAACACTTGCCTTATCAACTACCTTAACCCCCTTCTCCCTTAACTGACTGGTATCCGTTACTTAAAGGGTTAAAAAGCAATGTTTGAATATTTCAATGGCAAAATACCTTTAAAAACAGGAAAATTCTTTGCTAGTTAAAGCAGCTGTAACATTAAATAAGATGGTGCCCTTGGGATATTTGTGTATGTATAACTGAGATAGCGCTTAAATGACTGTAAAATGTACAAACAAAAGCTGAACCAAATCCTCATCAGCTAAGTAATAAAAAAAATTACACACAGCGAACGCATCAGCCTTAATACTGCCATTTATACGGTAGACGTCAGCGTACAACCCATAATCAACAGAATTTGTTTTCTCGAAAGAAACAGACGCCATTATAGCATAAGTTTGTTTTATACATTAGAACTAAACAAAGTAGCAACATAAAAAAATTTTTTTTGATAGTGAACCATGGCAAAAGCAGCTATCGCGTAACCATAGCTACGGGGGGGGGGAATCTTGGCATGAGAAGGCCATGGATCCGATGTGCTCATTAATGGTGGCTTGGACTTGTAAAATAGCCTCGTGGTCGCAATGTCTTTCACGTTCTCAGATGATACCTCTGAAGGGGGACAGGCTAAAACTGGAAGTTCTCTGCTTGGTCCCTGCTCCTAAATTACGAGGACCGACTTTGTTTATGTTGCCTTAGAAGGCAGTGTTGATCGCCTACATTGTGCTCCTGCAATAAAATGATTAACAAAATCCGCAGGATTGTATGGGTGAATGTTTAACAGGCAAGTTCCTCGACGTTATTAAAAAAAGCATTTATTTAGTGTTAAATGATAAAAATATATTCATGCCAAAATTCAAGTCATTCAAGTCCTCTATTTGGATTCTAAAATTGCACTCGGAGAAGACTAAACACAAATCAAAGATAGACGTTTCGGCGTTCTCGAAATAATCCTCGTAGGAGAATAACTGTGAAATTTTCATAAATATTTTTATGTATTTTTATGTATTATTTTTATGTAAGTAGCAAACTGGATAGTTAACAGGAATACCTGCAGTCCACCTGTGATCAATTAAATAAGCAGGTTTTCAAACGATTTTAAGGTATCCGTCTACATTAAAAACGTCATTTTTTGCCAAAAATCCTAATTTTTTTGTTTCTCTATTGTAAAATTTCAACTTTTAGGCTTCTAAATCTGTTTTTGGTTTTTCTATACGGCATTTTAAAGAAAAGTTAAAGCTGTTTAAACGTCAGTGACAGCTGTCAAACCAAAACAGAAGTAGCGACTTCGGAAGTTGTGAATTTAAAATTTTTTTAAAGAGCAGTTTTTGGACAAAACTTCATGGCATTTTGGACAAAACTTTCGTGAAGATTAGTTTAAACATTTTTCTAGTATTTTTAATAATTAGCAACTTGGCAATTAGAAAGTTTTGAAGCAAGAAAGTGTGGGGAATTTTAAATATGTATTTTAATTTTTTAATAGTTAAAGTTCCTTTCATAAACTTCAAATGCGTTTTTCTCGGAACGGTATTTTTAATAAAATGTTGAAACTTAAAATGCGATTTTTCAAAAAGTTCTTAAAATATTTTGTTGACAATTCTGAATGCTTTGGATAGCATTTACTAGTGAATGACCTCAGAGTTTTAAATGTGGCTAATTTTTAATAATGTTACACTCAAAGGTGGATATAAAGGTAATGAAAATTCGTTTAAAAAATTCAATGTGCATGATTTTGAAAGACCAAAATGTTTTACCAAATGTAAATTAAACAAGATTTTAGGTGATTCACTAGACAAGTGTATAAGAAATGTGTTCCATCAAAAAATATCGAAATGATTTAATTTATTAAAAAAATTAGACCATTTGATAAAACCCGATTTTATTGCTAAATTTTCTTCATTTATTAGAAATTTTATAAAAAAAAACTTCTCTAAGAATAAATTTTTCAAGTGCAAATCTCTATGATAATATAAAAAATAAATCTAAAAATGTAAAAACATGAACTAGTTTCTACGTTTAAAGAAAAAGTTCTCCAAACGTAGATGGATACCTTAAATGGTAAAATATATTCATGCCAAAATTCAAGTCATTCAAGCCATCGAAACTCAAGTCCTCTATGTGGATTCTAAAATTGTACTCGGAGAACACAAATCAAAGATAGGCGTTTCGGCGTTCTCGAAATAATCCTCGTAAGAGAATAACTGTGAAATTTTAATAATTATTTTATGTATGTAGCAAATTGGATAGTCAACAGGAATAACCTTTAGTCCATCTTGGATCAATTAAATAAGCAGGTTTTCAAACTATTTTAAAGAGTTTTTCAACTTTCGACAAGAAACCACAAAAAGTTGCAGAGCAGTGAATGCCTTTTAACACATTGTATGTGGGACATTTACTAGTGCGTTTTCTGACAGGTTGATACTTGAGCGCAGGACACGCGCTAGTAAGTTTTTCTGACAACTGAATACTTAGGCGCGGGTCACGTACTAGTACGGGTTAGAGTAACAACACGGTTTGTTTGTGGGTACAAAAATAACGGTATATTAAGGAAAACGAAGCCGAACGTTCTTGTCTACTACATAGATTCTGGATTGGTTTGGAGTGCTATGATCTACTTTTTGCAACACGAGGGCTAATGAGACCAGGACCTACAGCTTAAAGCCGATTCCAAACAGCTACGAACATCTATGGCACAGTGGGATTTGAACCCATGATCTCTGGTACCGAAGGCCAGCACCCTAACCAATCAGCGATCGTTCGGCCATAGATTCTGTAAAATTTAGACAAATAAACACAAGTTTTTACATCAGTCGATACGGAACCACAGAACGGAAATTTTGATTAAAAATATCGATTTAGATTTAAAATTAACTTTTTATTTATCCTTGCGAAAATGATATTATATATATGTATATTTATATATTATATATATATATATATATATATATATATATATTTGTTTATTTGTCTATTTATATATTTGTTTATATATTTCAATATAAAATACGAAAAGTTGGTTAAAAAATTAAATAATTTTCGATCTATTGAGATTTAACTGAATAACTAAATTTACGCGCAAAACGCCCGCTCCCGGTACAATTCCGCTGCGAAATGCACCCGCACACAATGTGTTAAGAAAATGTTCATATTATACGGTTAAAATGAAGATAATTTGACAGTTTCCCCATTTTCCACGAAGCGTTTTCAGTATTATGATTAGCATGTTTTATTTCTCTTTAATAAGGTATTGATTACGAAGTTGAGATTAAAATGATGTGTCATTCAACATTTGCAAAACTGGTTGGGGAACTTTGCTAGACTCCAGTAAACTTAGTAGAATATTTTTTTCATTATTTTGTCCATAAAATGCTTTGCTTACAACTGGTTCAACAGATTTATCAATTTTTTTAGAAGACCAAACTATTAACAAATCCAGGGTTTATTTTCCTTTCATCAAGTCACTGGGACTTTTAAGGTATCCGTCTACGTTCGAAGAACATTTTTCTTTAAACGTAGAAACTAGTTCATGATTTTACATTTTTAGATTTATTTTTTATATTATCATAGAGAATTGCACTTAAAAAATTTATTCCTGGAGAAGTTTTTATAAAATTCCTAATAAAGAAAGAAAATTTAGTAAAAAAAATCGGATTACTTCAAAAAGCCTAATTTTTTAATAAATTAAATTATTTCAATATTTTTTTGATGAAAAATATTTCATACACACTGGACTAGTGAATCACCTAAAATCTTTGCTTAATTTACATTTGGTAAAACATTTTGGTCCTTCAAAATCATACACATTGAATTTTTAACGAATTTTCATTACCTTTATAGCTAACTATGAGTGTAACATCATTAAAAATTATCCAAATTTAAAGCTTTTAGGTCATTCACTAGTAAATACTATCAAAAGCATTCATAATAATTTTCAACAAAATATTTTAAGAACTTTTTGAGAAATCACATTTCAAGTTTCAACATTTTATTAAAAATACCGTTCTGAGAAAAACGCATTTGAAGTTTATGAAAGCAAATTTTTAACAATTAAAAAATTAAAATACATGTTTAAAATTCCCCACAATTTCTTGCTTTAAAACTTTTTAAATGCCAAGTTGCTAATTACTAAAAATAGTAGAAAAAATTTTAAACTAATCTTGATGAAAATTTTAAACTAATCTTGATGAAAATTTTAAATTCACCAATTCCGGTTCTGAATGCGCTATTTCCGGTTTATTTTGACAGCTGATCACTGATGTTTAAACAGCTGTAACTTTTCTTTAAAATGCTGTAGAGACAAACAACAGATTTAGAAGCCTAAAAGCTGAAATTTTACAATAGAGAAATTTTAAAAAGTTATGAGTTTTGGTAAAAAATGACGTTTTCAACTTAGACGGATACCTTAAGTTGATACAAATCCAAAGAGAGGTCATTTAAAGTGTAAAGTGAAATAATTTAAAATAATCAAGTGGGATTTTGAGTCTAATTATATCTGGTTTATATATTTGTAGAGTAAAGAGATATTAAGTTAATCCCCTGGGAAGACCTTAAAAATATTATAAAGTTCAGAAGTAATAAATTTTAAACCTACATGAAACATGTTTTTTGCAACATAGGACATCTGATTATCAATATTCTGAAGAAATGTATAAATCTTTGGCCTCTATGTTTGAGATTTGGCATTCCTAACAAAGTCGAAAATTCAAGTGCTTTACAAAGAGAATATTTTTACAAAACCATTCAAACATTTTCTCTAAGCGTGAAGATCAAAACCTATATGGGAACTTTCCCATTTTCTCACCAAAGGATTATGTGTTTGTGTCAACTTTTCTAGGCTTCTGTAATATCTATGTGAAGACATAGTCTCTTGGGATACTGCACGTAGCGCAGCTTAAAATAATCCCGTTAAAAATATCACATAAAAATCGATACATCTGTATTTTATGATATCCTTGGGATAAAGGATTTTTCTAATATTGGAAGAAATTTCGAATTTTCACATTGGTAGAAAATAAATTTATCAGGGTGAATATTTTATTTGGCAAGTTCATCGAAAATTTTTCTTTTTGATTTCTTTAACCCTTTAACGGATAGTGATTTAGTAGCAAAAACCACCTATTAAACATCTTTTTTTTTTAAACTTTACTTTTTGGATTACTTTACTTTATCTTTTTATAATTATTTATGGCTCCAATCTCATACATCTATGATATGTGGAAGCCAATGATGTAGAATCAAGAGCTTTTGCAATTAAAAAAAAAACTTTTTGGAGACATGGATGAGCTTTCGATTACATATATATATATATATATATATATATATATATATATATGTATATGTATATGTATATGTATATATATATATATATATATATATATATATATATATATATATATATATATATATATATATATATATATATATATATATATATACATATATACATACATATATATATATATATATATATATATATATATTTATATATACACATTATACATTTTATATATACATATTATACATTTTATACATATTATATTTTTGATATTTTAAATATATAACAGATGATAGTTCTACGTTTAACTTATTTATTTCTTTTTCTATTGAAATATATGTATTTAAACTTTCTGTACTTGAGAAGTGAGATTCAATTTATCTTACTTATGACCTCAAATAAAAGTATCTATACAAACAACACTTTTTAATTGTTAAGCTATTTATTTATTATACCAGTTTAAAGATTGTCATTTATTGTTCTTCCAGTATAGTTAAACTTTTAAAAAGGCATAATATTCAAGCTGTACAAGGGTAGGGGTTATTCAGTTAAACTTCTTCTCAAAACCTAATTTGGTATACTCTAAGGCAAACCCTTCGAAGGAATGTAATTTTTTATATATTTTACATATACAAGGCTTATAGATAACATTTATAAACAAATTACATTAAATTCCCATGAATTTATTTTGGTGACCTTTAAAGTGTTAAAATAGTTAGAATAAATATTCTGTTTCATCAGCTTGATGTTTCTCATCTATACTTTCATCATTTTTATTACTAATGATGAATGTGTAAAATGTAAAAATGAAAAACAAACTAGCTGAAATTAGCATCCATTTAGTGAAATTGTTTAAAATATAAGAGTGTTATATTTTAATCACTTTCAATAAACCGAACTTGAAATTAATGGCTACGAGATAATTGATTCCATGCCGTGGCGTAAACAGAATTTTTTCAAGGGGAAGAGGTTCATAATTTTCTGAAACTACTAAAAGAAACTCGAGTATGTTATGCACTATTATTTCCCCAATTTAGACAATTTTGACTTTTTATATATAAAATAAAAAGTCATTAAAAATATCACATAAAAATCGATACATCTGTATTTTATGATATCCTTGGGATAAAGGATTTTTCTAATATTGGAAGAAATTTCGAATTTTCACATTGGTAGAAAATAAATTTATCAGGGTGAATATTTTATTTGGCAAGTTCATCGAAAATTGTCCTCTTTGCTTTCTTTAAAATAGTTAGAAGCCTAATATAAATATTCTTATTTCATCAGCTTGATGGTTCTCATCTATACTTTCATAATTTTTATTACTAATGATGAATGTGTAAACTATAAAAATGAAAAACAGACCAGCTGAAATTAGTACCCATTTATTGAAAGTAATTAAAATATAAGAATATTATATTTTAATCACTTTCAATACATTGAACTTGAAATTATCGGCTACCAGATAATTGATTCCATGCAGTGGAGTAAGAAGAACTTTTCCAAGGGGAGGGGGTCATAATTTTTTTAAACTACTAAAAGAGATTCGAGTATGTAATAAAACACTATTATTTCCCTAATTTAGACAGCTAGACAATTTTGACTTTTTATTTAGACTATATTGTTTAGTTATATTTTGATTTGATTTTTTAAGTTTAAGAACATGTTTTTTTATAATAAGAGGTAAAATATTTAATTTTTATTAAAAAGTAGGAATTAATCAAGCCAAATAAAATTACTGATAAAGTAACATCTACCTAAATAATAACCATATAAATGTGAATAGTCTATAGAAAACCAATGAATTTGACCAAAAAATAAGAAAAAAATAACTTACCAACAAATAGGGAATTAAACCAGTATACAAACACGCTAAAAATTAATTGATTTATACAATAACATCCAAAAGACGGGGTTTTTCGCAAGTTCGTTTAAAATGTCTTCTACAGCTGGGGTAAATTGTCTATGACTGTTTAAGAGCGCCAATCCATTCATTCTATTATTACCCGTTGAATTGCGTAAATAAGTCTTTAAACGGCGGATCTTTTGTTTGCACTCGTTGAAACAGGTAGAACGACTAATATTTCTAGGAGTTTGAAAATGTTTGTTGTTACATCTTTATTGCACATTCCAAGAACATCCACCGCAGTTTTTGGAACACTACCTCAGTATTCACTAATCCTTTTTAATCTTTTATACCAGAGTTTTAGTTCAGACTTAAGTCTTTCTTTACAGGTATCCAAATCTTGAGCGTAAAATTCCACTAGACCGAAAGATGGCCGAATGGTTTGGGTGCAGGCCTTCGGAACCGGAGTTCGTGGGTTCGAATCCCACTATAACATGGATGTTCGTAGCCTTTCGGAATCAGCTTTAAGCAGTAGGTCCGGTCTCATTAGCCAAACCAAAATTCCACTAGTGCTTCAAAAGCCTTTATGCTTGAAGGATCCATCCAAGGGGGGGGGAGGTTAAACCCCTAATCCCCCCTTACGTACGCCCCTGATTCCATGGGATGTCTTTTAAACTGCAAAAGTAAAGATTGTATAACGCGATGGTAACGACAAACTTATAAAAAACTCATCCTTTATTTTATTTTATACAATTAAAAATAGTACAAAAAATATTAGTAGTAGTAACACATTAAATTACTACTTTTAGATTATATTCATCATTTTATAAGAAACTTTTTAATATATCTTCAATCACTCCCATTCTTCTTTGAGTCTTTTACGTTCTCTTAACTTTACAGAAATTATCAAGAGGATTTTGGACAAAAACAAGGTGTTCGTATTTAGACCAAATGTGACAAAACTTCAAGCCTGTTTTGATTGCATTATCGAGTGTATGAAGGAATGTTGGAGTGAAGATCCAGAAAACAGACCCGATTTCAAATCAATACGAGCAAAATTAAGGCCAATGAGAAGAGGCATGTAAGTAAATTCAGTTATTATTTGTAAGTAAGGGTTCTTACTATCCTGTGCATACTTCTCTAAATTTTATTTATCTAGAATTCAGCTACTCATATATCAAAATTTTCCAAAATCTTCGTCAAAAAAACTCCTCAGTTGTAATGCTGCGAACGTGTCTGTTGTGCGGGGTGGAAGAATAGACACACTTTTGGGGAGAATCTAGAGAAGGAATGAAGAACCTTTTTCTATAAGTATGCCAGCTAAATTGAGGTTTATTATTTTTAGGTGTCCAGTTCGCCACTTGTTATATTTCTTTTAAAAATCATCTTTAAATCCCTATAATCAGTATAAAAATGTTTCATTTTTAATATTATTCTTGTCTAATGGGAGAAAACTCACTGCTCTAGTATAAAACTTTTAAGTGACATTAATCTATAAAATTCAGTTTTTATCTTTTATCACGTCATCTCCTATATAATAATAGCCTAAGTTATCTGTCCGCAAATCTATGAAGCGGTTGGACCTGGAATGGATAGAGGCAAAATTCAAAGCGAGTAAAGTTTATCTTCTTCTAAACTATAGATCAGATTTTAAAATAAATTGGTATAAATATGCTTTATATCACAACAAAAAATACTGTCGTCTTTAAAATGTTTGAAATTCACCCCTTCCATTAATGTCATTATTTCATAATGCCTATTTTCCCCAGTTAAGAGCAGGCGATTAAATTTATAAATCACATGATAAATATTTAAAAATAACATTTTTTCCTATCATTAGGACGTCATTCCTTTAACCATCTCATGTAATCATTCCTTATTTTAAGTTATTTAAATATCGCCTGCATTATTTTCATACATGTTATCACTGGACTTAAATATTACATCAATAATTTTCTTTTATATTTGGCTCAAATAATAGATTAGGTACAAATGTGATCATTTTAAATTTAATCATCGATTATTTTTTGTTGCAATAAACATTTTTCACCTTTATTAAAAACAAATTCTATCTACCTCCAGGGTGTAGTGGAAATAATAATTTCATTCCTTTATTTTCATTAATTACTGTGGCAAAAAAAGGGGAAGATCTTAACTATAATCTCGATGTAGTTGAGAAAACTTTGAATTATTTTTCTAAATGAATTAGACAGGATTCTAAACTGCATTCACAGTATCAGGAGAATATAGAGTACTAAGATAAACAAATTATTGAGCATGTACCAGATAATTCTCAGTAAAACACAAACCATTTTTTTACCTGCCTCATAGGGTACTGTACAAATCTGGAAAATGAAAAAAATTACTGATGCAGTCATATGACGGGCTATATGCTAGTTTTATATAGTTATGCTGAAAAACTTACAGTTATTTGAATCAATAAATGCGACAATAGCGTTCGTCGGTTCTCTCATTCTCGAAAAATCCTTTCCCATATCTTGAAATATCAGTTTTGTTATAAGAAGCTAAAACCCAAATTACACCTTAATTTACAAGTGAATCTGTGTTTTCTCTTGTAACTCATCTCACTCATGTACTTCACCCCAAAAAAACGTCAGGATACCCTCACGAACTTTCATAATGGAGAGGACATTAGTCACTATTCTGTCCTACTCAATATCATAATGGCGCTCATGCTCGTACTCATTTCTGAATCCGTCTTTGATGGCTGTTAATTTCGGAAATACGTTATTTTTTAATGTTATTTTTAGTGAATGTAAGTTAATAAAATAATTTAATATGTACCTCTTACGCGGCACTGTAATACTTGTCTCGTGCCACTAGGTGACACGCGTGTCATTAGTTCGTCATCTATAGACTAGAGCAACTGTTACTTCTAGCGGTTGCGATTCTTTCTACTTCCCTGTAGTCAGTCACACCCTAGTCATTTTGGGCATGACTTCACATGGTTTCCGGGGATTGAAACAGACTTGATGATAAATAATCAGAGTCGTAGATGTTTAAAACTTAACAAAGGTTGATTTATTTTTTATTTAAAAGAGAAACATTTAAAACAAAATTAAACTATTTGTGGAAGCAACATTCCATCCAAAGGGGAGATCATTCTATATCACCTAATTCTTTGATAGTTCAGCCGGGAGTCCTCCCGCTTCTTTCTTTTCCAAACAGGAAACCTCAGTTTTAGAGGAGTTGATTCCCCCCCCCCTCTTTGATCATTGTCCTTGGGGTAGCCGAAACACCCTTGGGGCTTGGCTGACTCGGTCACACAAAGTAAAATTTCTTTTCTCTGTCGGTGCACTAATAAACGACGCGCTTGACACCTCCGTGCGTCAAGAAGACTATAACGGGGACAATACTGTCATTTTCAATTGTTTAAATGAACAAAAGTTCGATTGACCATCGACAGAGACGGACACGACTTTTACAGCAACTATGCGAGTTAACTTACTATAGCGGACGATAAGGTAAAATATTTGGCCAGAGTATAGCATAAAATGCAAAACCAACGTAAATAATGTAGAAATGTCAAGTAAGAATACACAGACAGCTGTTTCGAGCCTCTGAGTTTTATCATTCGAAGCAGTGAAATAACTGTCTGTGTACTTTTTCTTCCTATTTGAGCCTTATTTACGTTGGTTTGCATACATTTTATAAATATATATAACTTCAAGATATCTACAATCTTAGTGTTTTTTCTGGAAGATAATTGAAATGTTTCATAAACTATAACTAATGTTATCTAAGTTAGATTATATCCAAAAATTGTACTCGAGATCCTGAAAGTGTAGATTAGTGTATGTAAGAGGTTTTGTACAGGTAACATGTCAACCTTACTGTCTTAACCTTTCGTGTATCAGTAACTTCTTCAGCTCACCAACAACTTATATCTTTATTTATAATGATTAAAATGATAGTTATAAACGTAAATATTTCAAATTGAGTTAATATAATTTTGTAAAGGGGCGGGTAGTGAAAAAATAGTATTTTACTCCATTCACAAACTAAGACTCCTAAAATACCCTATGCTAAACTTGGTTTAAGATAATACTAGCTATTTTGTTAATTTCAAACCACTTTTCTTTTAATATCCGCTAAATCAACAGTTTAAACCAAAGCATGATACATATACATTATACGTTTTTCAGTATCCTTCAGAAACTTATACATTTAGATAATATCAAGGTAGAAAAAACTCTACAGCACGTCATCTGCAATCATTTAATTCCGGACTTTGTACTAAGCCAACAGAATTAAAAATTGTAACTATTTTCTAAACAGTTTTATCTTTATTATCTGCTAATCAAAATACTTTAGATTAAGATACACTTGATTATTATCCTAATCCAGAGTGCTTTGTTCTACAGGATATTACGTGAGAGTGTCACTTCTAAAATTACTTTTTCATTTATTTCGTATCAGGAAGCCTCATATTTTCGACAACATGCTGGCAATGATGGAAAAATATGCTGACAACCTTGAGGCCCTGGTGGACGAGCGAACCGATCAGCTGATTGAAGAGAAAAAGAAAACAGAAGCTCTCCTTTATGAAATGCTCCCAAAGTAATTGTTTAAATTCCCTAACATATGTGTATGAGGGTTAATCATGAAGTTTTCATTATTACTAAAAATTAATCCAGACAGAAACCTTATTTTATTCGGTATTATAACTTCTCTACATAGTCACTATCTAGAGTTTTACATTTTGCACTACGCTTCTAAATCTCTCGAGGGTCGTCATTGTATATTTACATTTTGCACTACGCTTCTAAATCTCTCGAGGGTCGTCATTGTATAATGTGACGTCCTGAAGTATGGATAGGTGATGCCGTCAATGATACAGGCTGGACAACCGTTTATAATGGATTGAATACTTTATTCGAGTGAATAATTATGTACAGCTATGTACAGGTTTCGGTAGATTCTAAATCTTCTGAGATCTCGTGCTGAGATAACGTTAACACAATTACAATGCGTGGGTACAGTGAAGCTAGCCTTTCTCGAACACGGGAACAGTTCACTAATTAGTGCCGGTACGAAACGCTGACATTATAGTCTCCGGGTTGACGATCAGTACAGTCGGCTTCCACACTGAGGCTCAAACGCTCATAATGCGAATGATGCTGTAGTTCGTTGAAGAAACTAAGGATGCAGAATGATCCAAAATGAGAGTAAGGGTCTCTCTCAGCGATCTACTTCTAAGCACGAAGTAGAAAAAATATTAAATATAACGGTAATGAGATCACAAAATCGAAAATTGATTTCTTAGCAACAGCAGAGACGTTGGCGGTGTCTAAAGCAAAGCAAGCTTTGGAAATCGGAGAGACGAGTGGACTTCTCTCGAGCTCCACAAAACAATTCCAATGCAATTCTCAAGAAAAAGCCCCCTTCCTGGCTCAGCCAATCTTCTTTTATGGGGTCCCGGTTCCCTTCGCGTGATTCTTCCGGAACCTTCCAGAACCAGGATGATGCAATCTTGCGGTCAACTCCCCGCCTGGATCAGCTGATTTGTTTCCAGATGGGGCCGAAAGGTCGTCTTTAAGTCACCCTACCAAAACAACTTAATTCATTTGCGGCACCGGTAACTGGGCCCATATATGCACTACAGCGTCGCTCGATTAATAATTATTATCCGAGTCTTTGACGACAATCGACATTATAAAGGCGCAGACGTAATGACTCCAGCGTACTAATAGTTCTTAATCTACCGCCGCCTAAGTCACTGCCTCAGTATTGTGCCTGAGATGTTACAACACAAACAGCTTTGTCCGGACCAGTCATGTCTACTTATCTCTAACCATAATGGTCTGCTGCGAAAGGTCACCTTACATTCTTCTTTCGCTCGGGTCATGTAACGGATCGTTACAATAATCACAATGCTATCCTCTGTCTTTTCCGTAATTCAAATTATTGCATCCATCTACAGAGTACTGAAGCTAAACAAATCACCATTTGTACCACCATTTTGCAATTTACATTCATACATATTCGAACAATTTAGGTATAGATTTTGTTTCTTCATTGGCATCTTTATTTTCCAATACATTCAATAAATTCACCTATCATCGTACAACGACAATTCCGCTTTTCTAAATTTGAATTTCATATTTTTTGCATAAGAGAAAAACTACTCTGCTCAAAAATATTAAGGGATATGGTAATCCTTATATGAAATACCATTATAGACGAAATTCTTTTTGCAATAAAAGAAAGAAGAAAGTCTTAAATGCAAATCATACTTATTTTCTAATACCGGAGTATGCAAAAATTTTGAATTTGACATTGAAAACCGACGCTTTTGAGGAAGCGAAGGAAAGTTGACTTTCAACTTAATGAAAGACAAAGCTTAAAAGAATGAATGACAATCAGTAAGTGCGTTGTTTCAATGAGTGTGATGCATAAACGAAATCTTTTAACCGATTCAGAAGCTTAGAGAGTTATTGGTCAGTTATAAAGGGGCAAAAAACAAGGAAACGTTGCAGAAGACACTCGATATTTAAAAAATATGATTTTCAGAATCTGAAATCCTTTTTGGAGACTGGAAATGCAGGGCTAAAACCAACGTAAGCTCATAGACATGCAACGATACCCAAAAAAGATCGATGTTTGACGCTGACGGCTGGGAGACACCGAAATATGAATGCCACTGTCCGTTCACGATACTTTTACTCGGGTAATAGCATCATAATTTCAACTCAAACTGTCCGGAACTGGCTCCATGCTGTAGGACTGCACGCTCGTTGTACGCTCGTTAGTTAAAAGCAAGGCACAGTCGCTTCCATAGAGAATGAGAAACAGATCATGGGGACTGCAAGAGAAATGAATAACACATTTTTTTCTCTGACTAGTCCTGTTTTTTTGTTCATCCTGATAGCCTATTTTCATCTGGAGGGAACGAGGCATTAGAAACAATCCTGCGTTTGTGGTTGCTCGTTCTGCCTCAGCGAAGTTTCAGATTTGGCGGTGAAAGATTAAACGCCTATGTGTGAATTTCCATTGATTAGTATACCAATATTCAGATCATTCGAAATGGAGCTCTGGCCAATTTCTGATATAGGGATCAGCTCCTTAAACTTATTGTAGTTTCTTATGCTGCAGCAATTATATATGACTTCGTGTTAATGTACGACAACTGCAAGGCACATTGGGATAACTTGGTGAGAGATTTCCTTTTCGAGGAAGGAATCACACGAATGGAATAATCAGAGTTTTCTCTGTACATGAACCCAATAGATCATGGTTGGTACTTGCTAGTCAGTCGAGTTGGTGGTCGCCTATTACCCTCCGAAATTCACAAAGAACTGGTAAGAGCATTTCTGGAGAAGTGGGGCAAAATACCCCAGCTCCTCGTAATAGCTCTACAGAATCCATGGTTGCTGGCCGTCCGGGAAAACCATACCTCCTACTAAAAACGATTTTCTTTCAAGGAAACATTTTGTATCCAAAACGCTTAATAAAATGAATTTTTTTCTGCCAAACATGTGTAATTTTTTTTTCTCCTGTAGTCTACCTCATCTGCCAACCATATATCCTAGACTCAAGATCCCCCCACAAACTCAACAACTGTTTTGAGCAGTGTACAATAAATGTCGTATATTGTCAATATCTCAATATTTTGAAGCTATTCTTTCTGTAAGACTAATTATTTATTCTTCAATACCTCTGTCACCCCCAATAAGATGCACTTAATTTGCAGGTACGTCGCAGATCAACTAAAAAGAGGACATAAAGTAGAAGCCGAATCGTTTGATTGTGTCACTATCTACTTCAGTGACATCGTAGGTTTCACAACAATGTCAGCACAAAGTAGCCCCCTCGAAGTAAGTGTCTCAAACTTGTACTCTAAGATTTCGTCAGAAATTTATCCAGAAATTATCTTGTTTAGTTTTTCTTCTGATGCACCAGTAAACTAAAGGAACCAATAAGAAGTATACATAAATATTATCTAAATTTATTATTTTAAAAACTTTCTGAATGTAATACATCTTTGGAAATCAAGAATTATAGCAATTCCGTAAAGAGAATATTTAACTTTTTTAATAAAGTTCATCTTAAGCTTTCAAAAGTTTTCTCACAGCATATCTATTTAAACATGAAGTTTGACTACCGATGATTTCAACAGTCTCTTAGAAGACTAGAGAAAAACGAACTTTTTTTTATAATCAGCAACGAACCAACAACTCTATAGGAAGGAAGATATTTCTGATACAACGCCGGAAAATCCTGGCCATTTAGATCCTTGTCAGGAAGCGAATCTTTCTTGTAGTTCCTTACCTACTCACATCCTAGTGAGATGATATATTAATGAGAATAATGTAAATAAATAACCTCACCTAAATCGGAAACTCTTAGTTGTATCTCACTATTAATCATTAATAATTAATGTTTCTCTTGCTTCTTTTTGTTTTTTATTATTTTTTTTAATTTTTTTATAATACAAAGTGAATAATTTCATGCAAATCACTCAGATATGCCTGGTCACATGTCAGGCTTGCTACACTAAAATTGCAAAAGAGTGCGAAAATATCAAAAGATGACTATATCACATCTATACCACTATTAGAAGTAAAAACCACGTGGTAATGTAAATGTTATGGCTATAATGTCACAATTAATTTTGTTCGCAACATTATAGTAGTGGTATTACGTGGTACACAAATGTACTGCGTGAAAATCCAAAGAAACAAATTTAATGTTACAAGTAAAAATAAAGCGGTAGCTTTATCCGTACCAACGATCTTGGCACTGTTTCGCCTAGTTGTTAAGAATCAATATGTGAGGCTTGTTGTTGTGGTTGTTTTCTTATGCCAATTGGTCTAACGAAACACGATTGAACCGGAGGCTATTTAGTATTAAGGCAAAGGCGTGCGCCTTTCGTTTTAACGAGTACCTCAAGGTAAAAGTACGACTTATGCTCAAGTGGGTCCTCGTACCAAGGGACCAAGCAGAAGACCCATTGGCTCGGCCTGCCACTTCCAGAGGTATTAATCGAGAAGGTGAGGCTTTAGAAGGAGTTATATAGTAAAGGTCCCCAATGACGACATTTCATTTAGGCAACATTTTTCTAGCCTTGCGAAAAAAAGCATTATTATTGTTAGATCTAGAAATTATAGACAAATATGCACAAAATGTAATTTTGAATTATGATCTTTATAAATAAATGTAAAAATGAGCCAAATGTAAAAAAATTTACAATGTGGTCCTTTACCTTCGGTTGTAATCTTTTTTAAATTGCACCTCCTTCAATTATGGTCGAGTAAATTCCCGTATTACAAAATCAGTCTCTTCAATTTTTCAAATTCATGATGCCAACAACATAAATAAGTATACAAAAGTAGCTCATAGCTTGAATGTAAATTCACTGGGAACTATTGCCCAATTTAAATAAGATACTGTTGAAATGTACATACAACCTATACACCAGTGTTCGTTACAAGGGGGAAACACAGAATGAATATAATACTTTATATTGAGATTCAGACATTTATTCTATACATTTATTTACAAATAGATCCTTGGTTATCACAATCATCAATTATTTATATCTTCTATTTACACTATAATTATCACACATCTCTTTATAAGGAATTATTATTATAAACAGAGGCCTACGTCAAATGACTGTAAATATTATTTCATAAATTACCTCCATTAAAGTCACAGGGGAGCAGGCAGGGGCTTTCCTCACTGGCGTACAGGACGAGTTGGTGATGGTGAGCGGGGCGGTGTCGGTCCGGGCGCAAGGGACGAGCTGGTGCTGGTGGATCCTTGTCCCACTTCTCTCGACTACCCACTTCTTCAACTGACTCCTAAAATTCATTTTCAAACTCCTCACCTCGGTCCCAACGCCCCTTTTTTCTTCTTATCCAATCCCTTGTCTTCGGGAAATTTTCCCACATCTCATGCCCTTCGGGAGTGCAGGTGGGCTCATTAAAGTAGCCCCTTTGTGCAATCTGACATTACTTTTTAGCCCCTGCTCCCATAACTCACGGTTACAGCTCTATGCAAGCTTGACCGTTACGCTGTCATTCCGTGATCTTTACCTTCTCTGCAGGGGTCCCTAAACTTGACGTGAACAATTGGAGTCCTAAATTCCTCTAGGAAAATCCTCCCACGGCTATGCATGCACGTGCAGACCACCGTGGGAAAGTACCTCAGTACAGATACGTTGTATAAATACTAACTAAATCTATTAATTTATTAAGAGGTACATTTATATTTTAATTTATCATTTAGCGGGATCGCTATATTTCTTTCTCTCCTTAACATATTCCTTTGTTTTCCTTACAGGTTGTAGACTTCCTAAACGATTTATACACTTGCTTTGATTCCATTATCGAGAACTATGATGTCTACAAGGTGGAAACTATTGGCGACGCGTATATGGTGGTCAGTGGATTGCCAATTAAAAATGGAGACAACCATGCATCTGAAATAGCGTCCATGGCCTTGCATCTCTTGCAATCAGTCAAAATGTTTAGGATCAGACATAGACCATACGACACATTAATGCTTAGAATAGGAATACATTCTGGTAAGTCACTAACATTGTAAATGTTGCCAAGTTTATTAAACGGGTAAATCCGTGCCTTCAATTGTTTGTTCCATATCACTTCCGGGATTGGACTCATGATTGGAGACACCCCCCCCTCTCTCCAAGTTTAATTATGTAAAAGCAACTTGTTACTAATATTATCTTGGAACCCAATTAACATCACCAAATTTAGGGCTTCGTTTTAGTTTTGACTACCTTTTTAAACCTGTTTTCGCTAGTTTTAACCCTTTTTTCTTACTTTAACCCTTTAAAGGACAGTGGTTTCGTAGTGAAACCACCTATTGCATATTTTTCTCTTCCTTTTAAAGATATAATAATGATTTTTTCGGATGTTTTTGATACTTCAAACTATTAATGAATGGTATCACTACGCACAATCTATTTTTCTCTTTAAAAGATACTTGTTTAAACTTTTGAAAAAAATCAGGTATTTGATTTCTCTCGGTCATAACCTCAAATAAATATATCTACCCAAAACATTTTTTATAAATAGCTTAGCTATTTATCTGTTACATCCCTTTAATGATAATTATGTAGTGTTCTTTAAATATTTACATTTTAAGAGTGTATTATTTTTGAGCTGTACAAGGGGGTAGATAGTTTCACAGTTAAAACCCAGCACCTTACTACAAATAAATTTTAATATTTTTCACACATTTCACATATGTAATGTTCATAGATAACATTTATAGCCTAATTATCTTAAATACCAAAGAATTTTCAGTAGTGACCTTTAAATGGTTAACATTAAAGGCAATCATAATACTACTCTTTTCCAAGGTTTCGTTTTAATTATTTAAACTGTAGGTATTTTTAAATGATAACTCATGATTATATTCTCTCTTTAACTTTTTTTTTTCTACTGTTGCGGAGTGAACTGTTTCGTGGTATATCTCAAAGCCTAATCCTTAGGAAAGGCTGTTTACTACCGAGGGTTAAAAAAAATATGTAAGAAGCAAAACCTATTTACATAGTTATGTTTTTGTGGGTAGAATTCAGTTTTTATTTTAGTAATCAGATATGCTTTTCTAGATGATTTTTTGTATAAATATAAAGTACATGTATATTTCTAATGCCTTCAAACACATGTCTAAAATGTCAATACGCTCGAGATCGAAATGTTTATTAATAATCTTTCAATTTTACGTGAAGAAAGCATTTAAACACTTGGAGATGATGAAGGAAATATTAACTTCTGTGTGAATAAAAATAAATGTCTATACTTCTGAATCATACCTATTATTATGTAGCTAACAAAGAACATATTGCAACAGAAATAAAACATATTTCTATGTAGTACGTTTAAATACATATGAATGTGCCTGAAGCATATTTGCTTATTTATAAATACAACTATAATCTTACCAAAAGTTAAGGGAATTAAATATTTAGTTTTATATGCGTATTCTAAAATCGCCGATGTAGATGACCAGATAATTTAATACCGTAACGAGTGCAGTGTCGGGTAGTCCTCGTTTATATTTGAGTATTAACCTGTGATCAAATGTATAGCGGTGATTTTATTTTGATTGCGTTGTGTAAAAGTACTTTTTTGTATTAAATTTAACCACAGGTTCTGAGAAACTACAGACGTAAATATGAAGGTAAACTAAAAGCTAAATTAACAGCATCCGAAACTAGCTTAATAAAAAAAAGTAAATTTATTATAATATATATACATCTATGTACATACAAAACTGATGCTAATTTTCATAAAATAAGCTTTGTCCACATCTTCTAAATTAGTTCTGACAATTTTTTAATACTTAAGTAATTTTGTAAATAGAGAGAGGACCTAATCTCAATTTCAAAATGTATGTAAAAGGGGGTACCTTTGTGGAATAAAGATGGTGTGCCCGTAAAACTGCTAGTTGATGGGTATCTATGGATATTTCGTCCGTCTGGTCCGGGGTTTCCTCCTGAGTGTTTGGGGGCGGCCGTGCTATTTGATGTAGGAACACTTCCCGTCGGACTTGGCTGGACTCTCAAACTCGTTCCGTCGGACTTCTCTCTTCGTCTGGACAATCGAACACCTTCTGTCGGACTCTCTCTAGTCTAGACTATCGAACACCTTCTGTCGGACTTCCGAACCTCTTCTGTCGGACTCCTTTCTTCGTCTCGACAATCGAACCTTTTCACCTTCTGTCGGACTCTCCTCTAGTCTCGACTATCGAACACCTTTTTTGGGGGGACTTCCGAACATCTCAATTTTTAGATTTTTTTTATATTTATTTATTTCAACCTTATCCCCTCTTCCTTCTTATCGTCCAATCGGGATAGTTGTAAGAATATCATTGGTCTGCTTAAACACCACCTTAAGACCGTCAACGTGAAAAACCTTATCCCTTCTAATTGGGCACTGTCCCTTAGGGACTCATAAATACTCCACAAAGGTACATTCTTATTTAATGTCAAGTACGGAGGTGGGATTCTAATCTGGGACTGGGATCAGAACCCCGTCAGAGACCACCGTGCAAGACAACAATATACGTAAAATATAAATTTATGGTCCTTTGTTGTTTTACAAAGATGTGATGAGGTCAGATTTAGATCCCGAGCATTTTACTTCTTGTATGAATGAATTAATTATATTACTGATCTAAATCACCTCATCACATGCAGTAATTTAAAATTAGGGGTTAGGAATATAATATAAATTTACATCCTCGTTTGGTGCTGTCCACCCAAAGTCAGAAAATAATGTCATCTGCAAATGAAAACATTCTATGCACGTTAATTGTTGAAATCCATTAGGGAGAAAACCTAAATTGCAGATAGAAATCAGAGGATGTTGTAATACAGAATAGGGAGGGGAACCAACACAGAAGGAAGTTATCATTGTAAATAGATTACTGGACTTCAAAGCAGTTATTGGTTCGATGAGGTATACATTCACATCAACATTATTTTTTTATTTTGCTTTAATGTGAACATAAAAACTTGTAGTATTATATAAGTATGAAAAGACTTAGCTTTGATATTCATGTGCATGTACCTCCTGATTCATTTCATTAGGAAAATCCTGTTTTTCTGTAAGCACACTTTTAAAGCTATAGCTATTCGTACGATTTGGTAGCTTCTAATTTGAAATGATCTACATCTAAATAGTTTAGTATATTCTAAATGTGGCATAAAATAAGTAAAGTAAAACTTTACGTAGAAATTTTTCTGTAACGCAGGAAATATTTAAATTATTTATTTATTTGTTCTTTAAATTTCTTCAGGAGCTGTCTGCGCTGGAGTTGTAGGTCAGAAAATGCCTAGATATTGTCTATTTGGCGACACAGTCAATACCGCTTCCCGGATGGAATCTTCTGGCTTGCGTAAGTTGTAAAAATTAAAAAGTGTGCTGTGTTGTCCGTACTAAGTATGTTGATTAACTTACTGTACAATGAATCATTCGAGCCAAAAGCAAATGTAAATTATTTCTTACACTAAACTCCTAAAATATCTGGCTTACTAATCTTGCTACTTAGTTAGAGCTACTACTAAGAATAACTTTTAAAAGACAAATAGAGATAGTGTTTATGAATTTTTAGAGATTGGAATTTATTCATTTCTTCTTAGCAGAAGATATAGGAGTCATTGTTATTGAAAAAATCGTTGTTATTGAATCTCTTTGCTGTTGCTCGGATAGTAGCACTGATATTGGTCCCGATGTACAACCATTGTGGTAAAAAAAATTCTTCATTGTCTTGTTGAATGGTTTTTAAGGTTATGTTCCAGAATAAGGTTATGGTCAAAAATCCAGAAAACAGGTTCTAGTTAAGGTTATGATCAAAAATCCAGAAATCTAGATTCAACAGACTTCATGAGGAACTTTTATCTTGAGAACAACTCAACCATGTAGAAATTTCAGAGGTTCTTCACGGCGATTAAATTGGATAATATTTACATATATAAAATTTGAAGATAATACCAAATATATAAATTCTTAGTTATTACACTTACATTACTTGCGACAATTGTTTGGCAGTTTTTATATATCATAAATTTTGATGAATGTTCTAATATTTCTCCCTTTCATTACACTTCCAAAAAGAATCTCATCTTGACTAAGGCCCAGGCAAATGTAGCTTGAATGGATAACTTTTATAAGGTACGAATCTTGAAGAAAAAATCTTCAATTCAGAGCCATTCAAACGCTATTAAGAGAACGCACCATTCAACGCTATTAAGAGAGTGGTGTTTACACCACTCTCATAATAGAGACTATTCTTTTTTAACCTTACTGTTATTAGGGAAAAGTTATTTTATTTCTCCTACTTTACAAAAAATTTGGTAAACTCAAATATGCTTTCTATTTTTACAGCTCTTCGTATCCATTGTAGCGAATCCTTCAAATCTTTATTGGGTAAGCTAGGAGGATATGAAGTTGAAGAAAGAGGCCTTGTAAATATCAAAGTAAGTTTAATGATGAGAATTTTTTTTTGTTATTTACCTCATAGTTGTTATTACTAAAATGCACAAAAAATTCAAAATTTCTCTAACCTTTATAAACGGGTAATAAAATTATTTATCACCAAACTTCTTTAATTGTATAACATGAAAATAAAACATAAAAGTAATACGAGTATATAATTTCTCCTTAACTCCTTAGAAATAGAGCAGAAATATAGAGAATTTTTTACATATTTTGTCCACCAGCTAACATTTTAATCATTTAACCTAGCAATGATTGGTTTACAGCATTAGTTAGCCTTTCTGATATTATATAATTAATATCCTCTCTTGCTGTAGATTTATACTTTTTAAAAAAACTTTATCTGTATCTAAACATTTTTAAAGCCCACACTGTTTTGTCTCTCAGTTCATTATTTTTATGTTTAAGCATTGAAAATTGATATGATGACCTATGTCCCGTTCATAAATAATTATCTCTATAGAAGATGAATCTAAAATCCTGTAACTACTGAATCCGATGTACTTTCTCAGTCTTCTGATATAAATTGGTTATACTCTGAGGGCTTCTTGAACTAGCAAATCTGTTATTTAGGGCATTTCTATTCCCTTTTTTAACTTGTAAAACGAGTTTTATTTTGACGTACTGCAGTAAGAGTAGGCGAGGCCGTCTAAGATACTTAACACCTATTTACTCTTGAGTAAATTTTTTATTCATAGGAATAATTATATACATCTGTGTACAGAATTCAGTAAATTCAATTACTTCGGGGATCTCGGGCTGAGATAAACGTTACAAATATACAACACGTGGGTACAGGGAAGCTAGTAACACAGGAACAGTTCGCTAATGAGTGCCGGTACGGGATTTTGACACTATAATCTACCGATCTGATGATACGAACAGTTGACTTCTACACTGAGGCTCGAAACGCTCAGAGTACATATCTCGCTGGAGTTCGTTGAGAATCAAAGAATGCAGGACGATCCAAAATGAGAGTAAATGTCACTCTCAGCGACTTACTTCAAAGCACGAAGTAAAAAAAATTATTAAAGGTAAAGGGAATGAAATCCCGAAGTCGAAGGTTGACTTCTTAGCTGAAAGCAGAGACGCTGGCGGTCTCTGAAGGAAAGCAATCTCCGGCAATTCGGAGAAACAAGTGGACTCTTCTCAAACTCCACCAAAAAAACTCCTCTCTCTTGGCTCAGCCAATCTCTTGTATAGGGGTCCCGTTTGCCCCTCGTGTGATTCTTCCGGAACCTTCCAGAACCCGAGTGACGCTATTTTGCAGTCAACCGACCTGCCTGGATCAGCTGACGCGTTTCCAGATGTGCCGGACTTCTTTAACCCTCCGAGTGGAACACACCGATTAAAAAAAGTCTCGAAAATACGCTAAAGGTTTATTGTGTCAATGGCCAAAGCGTTCTATGATTTTTTACTTCACCCTTTGTCGACTAGAATGGAATACGGGAAACCCACCCTCGTTACTGCCAATTTACTTCCGGTTATAAATAGATATACAAATAGATATTATAGATTGTTAATTTTTAATACACATAAAGCTCGTCAAGTCTCGAAGATCATCCCATAAGAAATAATGGATTCTAAAAGTACAAATAAAAATGTTCTGTAAGAAAATTTATATTTTTTTACGAAAGTTATCCAAGATATTTAAGTGGTGCAATTAGAGATACATCTGTTACCGCAAACGAAATACTTCGAAATAGAGACTCTTCTCAAAGCCATAAAAGCTATCACTCTTTGTGCTCAGAGTAGGGGTGCAATCTCTTGTCAGTCAAAGAGGGATGATTTTCTAAACAATTGACCTGACCCTCCTACCTCAAACACTGACAGAAATGTACATTACATCCCGGAACGTTTTTGGAGGTCGAAAATTGTACGTGACAACCGCTTTGAAGACATCATCGGTTTCAATGTACATGGCCGGAGTTAGAGTTAAGTTAACCGAACAACCATCCTAAATCCATTAGAGGCACCGTTAACTTGTCCATATGGGCACCCACCGTCAATCGAATTATAATTATTATCAGAGTCTCTTGACGGCAATAGACATCATAAAGACGTAGATACACTGGCTCCATGTACTGACAGTTTTTAATTTACTTCTTTTTAAGCGGCGGCTCTATTTTGTGTCGGAAACCTGGTACACAAACGGCTTTGTTCGGACCACGCGTTTCTACCTACCGCTAACAATAATTGTCATCTGCGAAAGGTCACCTTCCGTTCTTCTTTAGTTTGGGTCACGTAACGGATCGTTACAGTAGGCTGACCCGTATTTCACTATTTAGCATTTTGAAACTTGTAAAGGATGCAAAAATAATTAGAAATTGGAACATCTCAACATTTGGCAACAATTTAGAGGATATTTAAGAGAAAAATTCCGAAAATCTCCCTCCAACTGCTTAATTTAGATTTTTTCATATGCAAATATATTGTAGACTGGATTGGATTATAAATCATAAAATATTTTTAAATTGTAGGAAAATAAAAATAACCCTATTTAAGTCGTATTTGTGTATAAAAATGTGCCACTTCCTAATTCCAATCTTCTCAATCCCAATGCCTCTGTTTTGGAAGAGACCAGTATTCTGCAAATATAGATGGAGACATACATCCTTTTTAATAAGCCTCTACAATAGGCATGGTAATGTATTTAGTCCTGATAATTCAATGAATATATCAACTTGTACAACCTGAGCAAACCCGGGTACTTAAGCTAGTCAAATATATTCTTTACAAATAACTACCACTGCCTGAATAAATCTGATATTATTTTCTCTGATGTAAGAACTGTAGCTTAAAAGGTAAGTATAGTATTGTTTAAAGTTCATTGAATCAAGCAAATGCCACAATAGCTAAATCATTGGTTCCATTTAACTCTACATTCATTTTAATGAATAATTTTTAAAGCAAAGTACTGTAATAGTTTTGTAGGAAAATCATTACTTTTCTTATTTCCTTGCTCTAATTTTATTTAAATTTTCAATAACTATTACATTTTGCTGGTTTGTCAATTTTAAACTTTATCTATTAACAACAAATTTTTCTTTACAGGGAAAAGGAGAAATGCTCACCTATTGGTTAGTAGGACAGAACAGTTGTAGAGAAAAACAAGCGAAGACAGGCAAATTGGAGCAGATGACGGATCCGTTAAAAAGCAACACAAGATCATCACTAAGACAATCGAATAGATTCTCTGATTCGAGCCGTTTACAAACTCAGGAATCTCCTAAGAAGCTGAGATTCGCTCCAGAAAATTCCCTAACAGTTTGTGACAAATATGACCGAATTCAAGATGAGGAACCGTTCTGCAATTCTGTAGCTGACTGTACTTTTCAACCAGAAAATGATACTTTAATAACCCTGTCTCGGTGGTGCCTCGTCGGCAAGAGAAATTCCTGCCCATGTTTAATGGATAGCTGTGACTTTTGCTGCCAAAAGAATTTTGCTGATTTCAGGAAAACAGTATGTCCTGTCGGCAACACATCGAATAAAATTTTACCTGAGCTGTATTCTTATCACCGGCGGTTAGGTAAAGTTGGGAAGTTGGCGTCTTTTGTATCCTCCTTAGAAGAGAAGTATGTCGTTGTGTACGATAAACTTAATAGCAAGTCGCTAAACATAAGTCATTCTGAAAGTGAACCGTTTTTGACAAGACTTAACAGCAAACTTTTAAGTCAGACTAATAAATGATGCGAGCTTGTAATAAAATAACAGTATTTTTGATCTTCTACCTTTTATGGAAATTGCATCGTTGATTCAGACTATAGTTCCTAATGATGATCTGAAGTCTGCATAAAAACGCCATTTCTTTCTTTATTTAATAACCTTGACTAAATAATCTATACAAATAATCAGTAAACTATATTCTTGATTTTTATAACATCTGATCTTATATTTAGAAATAAACTGTGATCTCTGTATATGAAAATATATTTTCTTCTATGTATACTAAACCTGTCATGTGTTAATTATATTAGCATGGAAGAATGATGGGGTATCTGCACACTAATGTTCTTATCCATAAAGAAAGGGTTATATGATGATGTAAAATTAGCAAAAGTGTGTAAAAACTATAAGTTTTTATATGCTTTGCATTAGAAGAACTAACATTTAAAATATGTAACTGATAAATTCAGAGTTACAAAAGCTATGAGTTAAAGACATTGGTCAATAGTAATCGAGTTTATAGAATGTTATTAACCCACATGACACACTGAGTTACCTTCTATGAAATACAAGTATAGGAATAAGTCGAAAAGCAAAAAGGGAAGAACGGGGTCATAATTAGGTTTGGTTTGGAGCGCTACGGTCTACTGTTTTGCCCACGAGGGCTAACGATACCGGGACCTACAGTTTAAAGCCGATTCCGAACGGCTACAAACATCCACGCCAGCAGCGGGATTCGAACCCGCGCACTCCGGTTCGGAAAATCAGCGCTCTACCATTCAGCCACCGCTCGGAGGTTATAATTAGGTATAAATCTTCTTCAAACACATGCATTATACCTGCGTTCAATTACGAATCGGGAATTAGGTGCCTGATGAAGTCTGAACATAAAGTCATTCCTTGTGTAAAAATAATGTTATGTTGGCCTAGTGTTTGAGAAAGAAGAAATTAATACTCATTAATAAACACATGGACAAATATTTATTACGTTACACAAGGTAAAATAATTCTTAATAATTATTAGCGAGGAGGTAAGTAAAAAAAGATTCACTTACCTCTTTACTTCGAAAGGTTCGTTTGGGGCCGCCTGTGGCCTTCGGTTTCTTTAATTTCTCGGATATCCATAGTTGTTGTCAAGGGAAAAAAGGGTGATAAATCTTTAGATTAGACGAAACATTTTAATTAACATGAATTACTTACACGACACACTACAGAATTGTTTAACAAAAAATCATGTATGTGCGGCGCGCACGCTCGCTCATAGTCTCTATATCTGACTTCTGTTTTCGATAGCGCTCAAAACTATCCGTTCGGCAGCTCCCTCTGTTGGCGTTCGCTGAGGGGTGCTGTAACATATGTTTTGATTAAATTAATTTATTCAGTTAAATAAATGCCTAAGTAATACAACTGTAATTAACTTATTATTGGTAGATATCGAAGACTGCTCTGGAGTCGGCGCCAGCCCTAAAAACCATATGGCGATAATTTTTCTCAAAATGACTAATCCGCAAGCCACGGATGCCAGCAGCCGTTCACCTTCTACTCTCCTCTGGTCACAACCTTGTCCTCTAAAAAAATCAGACTGCTTCGCGGAGAAAAAAAACAGGGGTCGACTCCAGAATGGCGGGGTGTCAGAATTCCCCAAACCAACGGACCCTTCTATTAGTTGGGAGAAGTCCAAAGTTTCTTTCTAGTTCAAACCAGTCCTGTTCTGGTATGTCTTTAACGATGACTCACGGGAAGAGGTAAAAAGAGCTGAACCGAATGTAACTTATTGTTACACCTTGTCATTTTTCTATTATGATATGCTGTGATGTTACCGTAGTACTAAATAGTTGCAAGTGAATATAGTTGTACCACCAGCTATCTTCTTACAGCATCTCTAGTACGTAAAAGTACCACTGATACCGTTACAGTTTATAAATAAACGTAAAGAAATTTTTATGTGTATAAATAAATAAAATGGGTGCCATTATGCAATGTCACCCACACAGATGACATTTTGAGGTCCAAAACAATCTTATATGACAGAAGAATTGTATTGTGGCAGAACCATGCTTTCTTGGATTTTTTACAGCATTTCAGCGTATTCGGAGACCAAGTAATTATTAACTTTTCAATGCATCCCAGTCGATGTTGCTACTTTTTCATTACCCATCATTGTGTAAATTACAAATCTGATATAGAAAAGTTGTACTTATACATTTAGATATAGCAGTTTTTTACTATTTCTTTTTTTTAGCAAAGTCGGTTGAAAGCAATCTTAGATCTAGTTTTGGAAAGAAACTGTACGTTCACTACTAAACACTAATGAATGTAGGGATGCACCAGTTCCTAAAGGTTATGATATACTTAAGTCATGTCGTGAATAGAAACACCCACGCTACACGTACATAACAGCCGTAACATCAACTAAAGCTGAGTCAACAAGGAAGTGTGTCACATGTAATCATCAAATTTTTCGAGAAACACGCCGTCTGACCAAACAAGCACATTTTAACCTTAATAGGTAAAGTGCCTTGCTTTTAAATCTATCATATTTTAGAGAAAATTTAACTTTATGCCAGATTTATACAAAATGAGTATTAAAACATTATAAGATACACTTAGGGGAAAATTATTTAAAGTAAAATAAACAAGTGTTAAATGAATTTCCATTCTATTTTAAGTTTAGTGCAAGGGGTAGAACAAAGATGAGTCACTTCAGCGATGAATATGCTAAATCTTTTTATTATTAATAATATCTAAGTAAAAAATAATAACATTTATTAAACGTGCAATTAAACGTAGGTGAGTTGAAACCTTTAATTCAACAATATCAACAATATAAAACCTCTATATTTATGTGATTATTAAAACTAGAAGAGTAATTTTCAAAAGTACTCAAAAAGTAGTCCTCGAAGAAAAACAAAAGTACTCCTCGAGTATTTTTCGAATTGCAAAGTCTTCATTAAAACAATTTTTTTATTCAATATAAAATAAAAAGTACTACTCTATTTAGACTAAAATGTTTCTACATCACTAATAGGGGTGAAACTTTCTGAAAATTAATTACTTTTGTTATAGGAAGTAATGTATTTGTAAATATATACACCAAATAAAAAATAGAACTCCACTCATCTGAAAAACACTTTTTGAAATTTCTGGATTAGAAACTAATTTTTATAGCAAATACAATACGATTATAAATTTAATTTTTTGAACAACGATTATAATAATACGAGCAACATATTTTATTTTATAGAATGATAAAAGCTAATGTTTTTAATTTCCAGTATCTTAATAGTCTTTAAGTCAAGTAAATTTAAATACATGTACCTTTACAGCTTCAAGTTTGTAGAATAAAACAGATATTTTACTTCAATTTGACATAAAAATTAACTGTTATTACTATTGAAATTTAGAAATTAAATTTTTATATCAAATACAAAATAAGTACTTTTTTTCTTCTGTGAACCTGAATTATAATAATACGTACAAAATATTTATGCTACAGAATGATAAAAAATAATTCTTTGACTTTCAATTTCTTCAGAGTTTTGAGTAATTTAATTTTAAATTGCAAATACCTTTAACGTTTCAAATCCATGGAAAAAAAACAGATACTTTATTTCAAATTAATATAAAAATTTAGTTTCTAATATACATATTCTAAAAGTTATCTTGCTTGTAAGGGAATTTCTTTTTCGTTTCGTGCATTTTTTCTATGTAATTTTTAAGAATATACTAACTGACATGACAAAACTAAAAAACCAAAGTCAGAGTGTCATTAAAAAAATTTCCTTCTAAAAGGATCCGAACATTTTCTTTTGTAATGAGTCGGAAAAGGCTGTTCTAATGAAAATTTTAAGTCTCAAAAGGTACTGTACCCAGTGTTTGAACCCAACTGTCTCCAACTAGTCCCAGCGAGCCACTAATAAGAAAAATATGGGTCCTACAATAAAAAAGAGAGTTTTTTCGAATTTAAAGAAAAGAAACCGTATATTTAAATCAATAATTCTCAAAGTGTATTCCACGGAATTTAAGTTTTCCGTAACAACCTTCTAGGAATACCTTGAGAAATTTTTAAACACCATCAATTCTCTCAGGGGCTCTTTGTACCAATACTTCCTTAATGAGCAACATAGAAATTTAAATGATGATAATTATAAATCAAAACTTTATTTGTCAAAAACGAAAAACATCCATGTTTTTCTGCGGAAAAGTATGAAAAACTTATTGAATTGACATCGGACTGTTCTATATCATCACTTTATAAAACAGTGTCAAAATTCTGGTGCTATTTAAAAAGAGAATATCCACCATCAGAATAGAATCTGGGCTGTTACCGTTTGCAAATGTTACCGGTATTGATACGAACAACTCAATACCGGTACTTGAGCAGAGCAAGGTTCTGGTAGTGATTATAAAAAATGACAAACTATTTAAAAACGAAAATGTAGATTTATTTTAAATCTTAAAATAAAAACATATTCTCCGATGTCCGCCTACGTGCCGGGAAAAATGCACAAGTACAAAAACAAAGATCCAACAATCCTCTTATATATCCAGCAGCAGACATCGCATAAAATTTAACATATACATGCAACTTCCTCTCCCACTCAGCCAATCACAAAATTACACAGTTCGTAGCTGCCGAGTGAGAGTTGAAGTCACAATCAAACATACAGCGAGAGTCAGCTTTACAAATTGCGATTAAGAAGCCTCGGTTAACTTTAAACAAAACAAAAACAAATTGCCGGGATTCACCGAAGGTTGAGAAGGTGGCGATTCGGCTGCAATTTCTAACAGATATCTTGAGAAATTTTTAAATACCATCGATTCTCTCAGGGGCTCTATGCACCAATACTTCCTTAATGATCAACATAAAAATTTAAATGAAGATAATTATGAATCAAATATTCATTTGTCAAAAACGAAAAACCTCCACATGTTTTTTGTGGAAGAGTATGAAAAACTTATTGAACTGCCATCGGACTGTTCTATATCATCACTTTATTAAACAGTGTCAAAATTCTGGTGCTATTTGAAAAGAGAATATCCATCATCAGAATAGAATCTGGGCTGTTACCATTTGCAATGATCTATATTTGCTGTCGACGAGTGGGCAATCATTAGGAGACAGCTTATTCTTTTTAACACATTTATTCTTTAAAATAATATAACAGAAAATATACAGGCAAAAATAAATTCACCATTCCATCATTGTGATATGAAAAACACACATATATATACAACTGGCTTAACGAAGCAACAGATCCTATTGGTTTATCGAAAGAAGTAATTACCATATCGATTATGTGCTGCCAACTTAAAATGGCTAACATTCGCGAAACTGGCTTTTTTGCATACTCCTTGACTTATAGAAAACTAAATATCGGAATACGTTAGATGCAGAACATGATATGAGAATAAAACTTTCTTCAATACAACCAAACTTTAAAGAAATTTATGAAAATCAAAAATAAAGTCATTTATCCTATGGATACATTACAAAACAGTATCATTTCATTAAAAGATTTTTCTTCCACGTTACCACCTTTTATAAGTATTATCTACATTTCCATACTGTTTTCTGTTGTTTTTATGTATAAACAGGAATAAATAATAGGACCTTAGCTTTTCCTTAAGTAATATTTATACAAGGATACCGTTGCTATGTATGTGCTAATAAAATGATTCAGTGAGATTAAAAGTTTGAGAACCACGGATTTAAGGGGACACATCACTTTTAAGCAACTTTAAAGGGTAGAACCTTAGCTTTTCCTTAAGTAAATTTATTCAAGGGTATCGTTGCTATGTATGTGCTAATAAAAGGATTCCGTGAGATTAAAATTTTGAGAACCACGTATTTAAGAGGACACATCACCTTTAAGCAATTTGAAATAGAAGATTTTTTTTCTTATTTTTTAACCTTATCATAACTTTTTTAATTATTATCATAAATAGAAGGGATTTTCAACATTTGTTCTCTGTTCTTACTTAATTCGTTTTGTTAATATTCTTTGTTTCTAAAAAAAAGAGAAGAGTATTTTATGTAAAGTAAAAAGTGAGAGCTTGTTACAAAAATTTATATTTCTGAGACACTGTGTGCAGACTTAAAACAACAAAATACGAGTTTCATTCATAATTTTTACTTTTTTGTAAACAATAATTATTAGGTATAATCCTCTACATCAATAATTCTCAACATTCTTTTTTTTTTTGGTAGCTGCATACTTTTAAAGATTTTAAAATTTGACGGCACACATAGAAAATATAAGTTTGAAATTTTTTTACTTACCTATAACACACTGAGTAAAATAATTTATGATAATAATTTTGAATGTAAAATAAAATATGTATTACAAAAACAACAGCACATTTATTACGGGATTAATTACATGTTAATAATAATACTTTTAATGAGAAATTTGAACTTGATCCTTTTTGATAATTTCATTTATATTTGGTCGCAAAAATGACAATTTACTCTCATATCGTCTTCTACATTTAACAGTCTTTAACACATTTAAAAACGAACAAAAGCTTTCGTCAGAATGATCATATGTAATATATTCCACTATACACGATCTTGCACAGTAATAATACATAAGCATTGTGTTGTGCAATATCAACTTTAACCCCTTGCCTGTTTTGCTCATATACTATACGGGCGCGGTTACTGTGCCTTTAATTTTTTGCCCGTACGGTGTACGTGCAGTCTGATTTCTTCGTCGTTCTCACTATTTTGGCAGTATCTTTTGTATTTTAATGTCAAATTAGTCGTATAGATGTCCACAATATGTTAGTTTTCGAAGTGTATTCTGTTCGGTTGAAAAGTGAGGGCTTTCTGGTAGGTTTTGCATTACTCCGCCAGTTTTTCCATTTGAGTTTTTGGCTTCAGTTTTTGGGAGACTGACCGAGAAAGACTTTTTAGAGGTAATTCTACCTACAGACAAAAAGCTGCAAACGAGTATGTGTGTTAACTGAAGAAAAATGACAGAGGCAAAAGAATTAGAAAAAAGACTAGGTATTTCTATCCGGACTGTAATATTGGACTGTACCTCTTGCCCTCTTTCATACTTTATCGTACTATATGTGATCATCGAAAAAGTCAAGTTAAGTAAATGGACTTATTTTGACTTATTTGCATTTGGAAATAATTGTGTAGTTATTGTAATAGAAAATATTTGCATTTTTATATGCACAACTGTAATTACTCTGTCTGGCTTACATGAGAGAGAAAGACAACTTCCAGGGAAAACATTATTTTATTTCTAGTAAAAAAGTTGTAATACATGCTTAAATTATTTAGAAATATTACTTAAATAACATTTTACCACTTACTAATGTAAAAGGAACTAAAACAGGCAATTAAAAAATGTGACATTTTTTTGATAGAATCCGTGAAAAAAAATGAAATTGTTAAGGGGTTAAATTGTTATTGTCAGATAACCAAACAAGCTGCAACATTTCTGATTACATCATAAGAAAACTTGAATTTTTCTCTGTTAATGATGTCAGTACACCACTAAGATATTTCTCGAAATAAAAATTTTCCTCACTGGTCGAATATTTCAACTGGGAAATAAAAATCGAAGAATATTACATTTCTAAAATTTGACAGTAGACAAAAGTACACACTTTGAGAATCACTCATCTATCTATTTAAGTTTTTAAAACGTATCAGAAATAACACACCAGGGAATTGAATTTTCAAAAATGTTAAAATAATGTTTAAACATTCCATTTCCGATACTATAAATACAAAATGGGATAAGCAACAACGAAAAAAGTAGGTAGAGCTTCATCGTAGGTTTATAATATATTTACTGTGAAGACTTAAAATCAATATGCAGAATAGTTTTTTATTTACTGTGTGTGCAAGTGGAAAAAACTCTTTTTAGTAAAATACATTTAACGTTTTTACAGTTCCATTAAAAGCTATGATATTAACCCCTTAAACAGACATATATATATATGTCCTACACAGTTAATGCTTTCACAGTCTTGGGCGCATGCATAAGCTTTTTGCAGTACATTTCTTAGTAATTCCATGCTTGTCATACATGTACGCTCACTTATCCGACAGTTAACGCATACAAGAAGGTGTATGCATACGTATTACGAGGTAGTTAACACATCAACTGCTCAAATCGTATACTTTCGACCATGGCAGTTAAGGGGTTAGACGCAATGACTGTATTGTTTTACAGTTTCTAATTCGAATATTTCAAAGGGACTTTTTTAACACGTCGACAGCCAATCACGAGATAACTCGTAGATTGCGTTCTTTCCTAGGACGCCAACTACAAGTTATCTCGACTGTGTTTATTTGCCATTTTTGTGTAGTTACGAATAAACACGTAGTATATCAGTGCTAATATAGATAGATGGCTTCTAGGAAAAGAACAAAAAATCAATGCTGACTTGCATAAACAGGAATTTATTAAAAACCGAACAAAAAATATAAAAAATATAACTATTCCAAGAATAATATAATGTGATTAAAACAAATTGTCCTTTTAGTGCAGATTTCTGAAAATTACAGTAGCATTCAACGTGTTAAGGGATTCAGATATGCCCAGAGATTTTTAAAAGTACAAACAAAAATTCGAATTTTTGAAGATTTAATGGTGATTTATCCCATTAAGTAGAGAATAGAAAAAATATCACAAATATTAGCAAATAAAAAAATATTTATTTTATTTTTAATTATGTTGTACAAATTAAATATAAATTTTATCTACCCATTTTTATTAAAACTTTTTATTTGCATAGGTAGAACCTCATTGGCATATTATAAATCTGATCCTTGTAATGAAATCAGCATTAATTTTTTTTTAGTTTCTTTTCTGTAAGCTTGTTTATGGAATTAGTTTTCATTCGCTTCATACAAGAGAAGTTTCCTTGCCCTGATGTAAAGCTTAATGCAGTTATTAAAATAATTTTAGTCACTTTTGAAAGCTGTAGAAAATCCTGAATATAATCATTAATAAGCATTGATACAAAATATTCCAAGTCCACGGTTTTTAAATTCATCGCTAAACACTTGAGAGATTTTGCTTTATCATTTTATGAGACGCCCCAACCTTCTAGGGTAATTTCTTTTATGTCACATAGCTTACATGCAAAATTTATCTATTTTTAGAAAAACATTTAAATTTACATTGAAAGGAACCACACCGGCATGTTCTTGTAATGAAATCAATATTAATTGTTTTAGTTTCTTTTCTGTAAGCTTGTTTATGGAATTAGTTTTCATTCGCTTCATACAAGAGAAGTTTCCTTGCCCTGATGTAGAGCTTAATGCAGTTATTAAAATAATTTTAGTCACTTTTGAAAGCTGTGGAAAATCCTGAATATAATCATTAATAAGCATTGATACAAAATATTCCAAGTCCACGGTTTTTAAATTCATCGCTAAACACTTGAGAGATTTTGCTTTATCATTTTATGAGACGCCCCAACCTTCTAGGGTAATTACTTTTATGTCATACAAATTACATGCAAAATTTATCCATTTTTATAAAAACTTTTTAATTTATATTGAAAGGAACTTCACTGGCATGTTCTTGTAATGAAATCAATATTAATTTTTTTAGTTTCTTTTCTGTAAGCTTGTTTCTAGAATTGGCTTTGATTCTCTTCATACAAGAGAAGCCTCCTTGCGCTGATGTAGAGCTTAATGGAAGGGTTAAAATAATTTTAGTCACTTTTGAAAGCTGTGGAAAATCCTGAATATAATCATTAATAAGCATTGATACAAAATATTCCAAGTCCACGGTTTTTAAATTCATCGCTAAATACGTTAATTGCAAATAATTAGTTAGCAGTTATTTTTGTGTATGAATTTTAAATTTCTGCCATTAAATTAATCAATAAGTGTGTTTAAACTTCAAACACTACGTTCATTTAAAGAAACATTTTACAATGGATTCCCAGTTACTGCAATGTCTTTGGCAATGAACGTGCTGACACCCTCGGCAAGGAGGGTTGTGATTTGGTTCAATCTACTGTTGTTATCCCTTTTAGGAACATAAAGAGAATCATCAGAGACTATGTTTAAAAAAACTAGTATCTGTCATTTCAGAGGCATTTCCTCTGGAAGGAGATGGTCATCTCTCTTAAATAAGAGAGTATGCCCCTCTCTTCCTAGAGCTATTGGGATGGCTCTTTTTAGAATCAGCACTGGCCATGACTTGCTGAGGTATCATCTTTTTCTGCTTCACTTAATGCATTCCCCTCATTGCATCTTTTGCACCTCTTCTCCCATGACGGCAGAACATGTTTTGACTTGTCCAGCTGTGCGGAGAGATTTTGCTTTATCATTTTTGGAGACAGTCCAACCTTCTAGGGCAATTACTTTTACGTCATACAAATTACATGCAAAATTTATCCATTTTTATAAAAACTTTTTAATTTACATTGAAAGGAACTTCACTGGCATGTTCTTGTAATGAAATCAATATTAATTTTTTTTAGTTTCTTTTCTGTAAGCTTGTTTCTAGAATTGCTTTGATTCTCTTCATACAAGAGAAGCCTCCTTGCACTGATGTAGAGCTAAATGAAAGTGTTAAAATAATTTTAGTCACTTTTGAAAGCTGTGGGAAATCCTGAATATAATCCTTTATAATCATTGATACAAAATATTCCAGACCACAGTTTTAAATTCAACGCTAAACATTTTAATTGCAAATAATTAGTGAGAAATTATTTCTGTGAATGAATTTTAAATTTCTGCCATTAAATTAATCAATCAGTGTGTTTAAACATTAAACACCACGTACATTTAAAGAAACATTTTACAATGGATTGCCAGTTACTGCAATATCTTTGGCAATGAACGTGCTGGCACCCTTGGCAAGGAGTGTCTTGATTTGGTTCAAACTACAGTTGGTGCCCCTGTAATAATCATCAGAGACTATTTAAAAAAAAACTAATTTCTGTCATTTCAGAGACATTTCTTCTGGGAGGAGATGGTCATCTCTCTTAAATAAAAGAGTATGCCCCTCGCTTCCCAGAGCTGATGGGATGGCTCTTTTCAGAATCAGGACTGGCCATGACTTGCTGAGGGATCATCTTTTTCGGCTTCACTTAGTGTATTCCCCTCATTTCATGTTTTGCACCTCTGCTTCCATGACGATAGAACATATATTGACTTGTCCAACTGTGCGGAGAGATTTTACTTTATCGTTTTCTGAGAGGCCCCAACATTCTAGACAATTTTTTTATGTCATACAAATTACATACAAAATTTATTCATTTTTATAAAAACTTTTTGATTAACATTGAAAGGAACCTCACCGGCATGTTCTTGTAATGAAATCAATATTAGTTTTTTTTTAGTTTCTTCTCTGTAAGCTTGTTTATGGAATTAGTTTTCATTCGTTTCATACAAGAGAAGACTCCTTGCACTAATGTAGAGCTTAATGGAATTATTAAAATAATTTTAGTCACTTTTGAAAGCTGTGGAAAATCCTAAATATAATCTTTAATAAGCATTGATACAAAATATTCCAAATACTTGATTTAAATTTATCGCTAAACACTTTAATTGCAAATAATTAGTTAGCAGTTATTTTTGTGTATGAATTTTAAAGTTTTGCCATTAAATTAATCACCTAAAACTTTAAACACCACGTTCATTTAAAGAGACATGTTACAATTGATTCCTAGAGACTTCATTGTGTTTCGCAATGAACGGGCTAGCACCCTCGAAAAGGAGGGTTAGATTTTGTTCAAACTACTGCTGGTTCTCCTTTTAGGAACTTAAAGAGAATCATCAGAGACTATATTCAAAAAAAATAATTTCTGTCATTTCAGAGACACTTCCTCTGGGAGGAGATGGTCATCTCTTTAATAAGAGATGACCATCTCTTCCTAGAGCTATTGGGATGGCTCTTTTCAGAATCAGCACTGCCCATGACTTGATGAGGGATCATCTTTTTTGGCTTCACTTAGTGGATTCCCCTCATTGCATCTTTTGCACCTCTGCTCTCATGATGGGAGAGCATGTTTTGACTTGTCCGGCTGTGAGGAGTGATTTTACTTTATCATTTCCTGAGACAGTCCAACCTTCTAGGGCAATTACTTTTACGTCATACAAATTACATACAAAATTTATTTATTTTTATAAAAACTTTTTAATTTACATTGAAAGGAACCTATCTGGCATGTTTTAAATTTGGTTCTTGTAATGAAATCAATAATTTTTTTAGTTTCTTTTCTGTAAGCTTGTTTCTAGAATTGGCTTTGATTCTCTTCATACAAGAGAAGCCTCCTTGCGCTGATGTAGAGCTTAATGGAAGGGTTAAAATAATTTTAGTCACTTTTGAAAGCTGTGGAAAATCCTGAATATAATCATTAATAAGCATTGATACAAAATATTCCAAGTCCACGGTTTTAAATTCATCGCTAAACACTTTAATAGCAAATAATTAGTTAGCAGCTATTGTTGTGTATGAATTTTAAATTTTTGCCATTAAATTAATCAATAAGTGTGTTTAAACTTTAAACACCACTTTCATTTAATGAGACATTTTACAATCGATTGGCAGTTACTGCAATATCTTTGGAAATGAATGTACTGGCACCCTCGGCAAGGAGGGTTGTGATTTGGCTCAAACTACTGTTGGTGCTCCTTTTAGGAACATAAATAGAATCATCAGAGACTATATTAAAAAAACTAATTTCTGTCATATCGGAGACACTTCCTCTGGGAGTAGATGACCATCTCTTCCTAGAGCTATTGGGATGGCTCTTTTCAGAATCAGCACTGCCCATGACTTGATGAGGGATCATCTTTTTCGACTTCACTTAATGGATTTCCCTCATTCCATCTTTTGCACCTCTGCTCCCATGACGGAATAGCATGTTTTGACATGTACAGCTGTAGGGAGAGATTTTGCTTTATCATTTTCTGAGACGCCCCAACCTTCTACGGCAATTTCTTTTATGTCTTACAAATTACATGCAAAATTTATCCATTTTTATAAAAACATTTAAATTTACATTGAAAGGAACTTCATGGGCATGTTCTTGTAATGAAATCCATATTAATTCTTTTAGTTTCTTTTCTCTAAGCTTGTTTCTAGAATTGCTTTGATTCTCTTCATACAAGAGAAGCCTCCTTGCACTGATGTAGAACTAAATGAAAGTGTTAAAATAATTTTAGTCACTTTTGAAAGCTGTGGGAAATCCTGAATATAATCCTTTATAATCATTGATACAAAATATTCCAAGCCCACAGTTTTAAATTTACGCTAAACATTTTAATTGCAAATAATTAGTGAGAAATTATTTCTGTGAATGAATTTTAAATTTCTGCCATTAAATTAATCAATCAGTGTGTTTAAACTTTAAACACCACGTTCATTTAAAGAGACATTTTACAATACATTCCCAGTTACTGCAATGTCTTTGGCAATGAACGTGCTGGCACCCTTAGCAAGGAGTGTCGTGATTTGGTTCAAACTACAGTTGGTGCTCCTGTGAGAATCATCAGAGACTATTTAAAAAAAATAATTTCTGTCCTTTCAGAGACACTTCCTCTGGAAGGAGATGGTCATCTCTCTTATATAAGAGAGCATGCCCCTCTCTTCCCAGAGCTATTGGGGTGGCTCTTTTTAGAGTCAGCACTGGCCATGACTTGCTGAGATATCATCTTTTTCGGCTTCACTTAGTGGATTCGGTAACACGTGTTCGGTAAAGGTCACTGGGGAACGTAAAATGGAGCCGTGGTCACAATGTCCACCGAATTCTCATGCAATACCTCTAGGGGTGGCAGGCCAAGCCTATGGGTATTCTGCTTGGTCCCTACTTCAAAATTACGAGGACACACTTAACAGGCATGCCCAACCCGCGGCCCATTTAAAAACTTTTTGCGGCCCAATGGAAGTTTTAAATTGTCTATATAGTTTTCAACATTTTGACTATATACAGTGGAAACATAGAATTTTAGATGATAATATTTGCAGTAATAAATATCACATATTATGTACATTAAGACTTGACAGTAACCAAAGTTAACCTTGTCTTTGAGTAGGATTGGACAGGTTACGTTGAAATTTGAATATTCTAGAATATTCTGTCAATCGGCCATTGCTTATACAACCAGCTGACTAGCGTTACGTGGACGTGCTCTCCGACCAATCAGTGGAAGTTGTATGGAAAGAAAGCTATAAATTATATTCTTATTTATTACCGTTGTAGTTATGATATATGTATAACACAACTTTTAAGTACAATCGCAGCTGGTACTGCAAAAGTGCATATTTTAAATATTGATAATAAAATATTTTGAATAATTTGTTGTTTATTCTTATATGTGGTTCCCACCTCAGTTCAGTAAATTGTTTTTTTGGCCCACCAACCGATTTGGGTTGGGCACCCCTGCACTTGAGCATAAATCGTACTTTCACCCTGGGGTGGGGCTCGTTAAAACGAAAGGCGCATTCCTTTGCTTTAATACGAGTAGCGTATGACTCAATCGTGCTTGGTTTGACCAAATGGCATCAGAAACAACAACTGTACAAATTTATCTTATGTCGGAGACACAAAAAGAAGTTTATGATTTTAATGAAGTTTATTGGTAATACAATTACCTTTAAAATATGCAGTTGGGGTCCCATTTCTAAACTTTTCGTATCCATAAGAGAAATTGAAAGTTATTATCTTAAAATGTGCAACTGGGAAATCGCTAAGCTGCACTGTCTTATCTATATTACGGTTGCAACACAAATTTGACATGAACAAGTGGTTTCCACTGATAAGCATGAGCACTTTGAAAAAGGGGCGTTTTTATTTGTTTTATTTGACTTTTCTGAGTTTTATTCGATGTATAAGGGCGGGGGGTTAAAACTTTAAAACTTTAAAAAAATCGAAAAACATTTTATTACTTTTTCCCAACAACTAAACTTTTCTTAACACTTCGCCTGCGGGCAACGTATTTTTACGTTTTTTGCAGTCTGTCACTGGAGCGCGGGACACGTAAAAATACGTATTTAGTAGGTTTGTGATGGATACCCGCTGACCACCACAAATCTACTAATTATATGTATGTGGGACATTATATGCGTGTTGTTTGCTTTTCTATGCAACGCTTTGCATTTTTTCTTTCTACAAGTTAGGATTGTCGAGTTACAAGCTTTAAATTTGGATAATTTTCAATGATGTTACACTCATAGTTAGATATAAAGGTAATGAAAATTTGTTAAAAATTCAATGTGTGATTTTGAAGCGCCAAAATTTTTTACCAAATGTAAATTAAGCAAATATTTTAGGGGATTGACTAGTCCAGTGTATAAGAAATGTGTTGCATAAAAAAATATTGAAATAATTTAATTTAATAAAAATTTAGACCTTTTGGAAAAAACCAGATTTTTTTTACTAAATTTTCTTTATTTATTAGACATTTTATAAAAGCTTCTCCAGGAATAGTTTTTTTTAAGTGCAAATCTATATGATAATATAAAAAATAAATCTAAAAATGTAAAAACATGAACTAGTTTCTACGTTTAAAGAAAAAAGTTCTCTGAACGTAGACGGTGTAACAATAAGTTACATTCGGATCACCCCGTGGGTCTTCGGGGACATGCCGGGGCAGGACCGGTTTGAATGCAGAGAAACTTCGGACTTCTCCCAGCCAATAGAGGTGTCCGTTTGGGGAATTTTTACCCCCTCCCCCCGCCATTCTGGAGTGGACTCTTTTTTTTTGTCTATGCGGACAGTGGAAAATTTTTTTTGGAGCGAACAAGGTTGTTACGAGAAGAATGAGAGGTGAAAGGTTGGCATCCGCGTTTTGTGGGAGAATCTACAAATGATAAGTTCGATCTACAAATGATAAGTTGATTCAACTATTTGTATTCCTTAGGCATTTATTATTGTATAAAATCATTTAATCAAGACCTATTTTCATGTTTTTCTTAGTGAGTTTTAATTTCTTTCTCAAACCCTAGACCAACTTAACATTATTATTTTTACAGACGGATACCTTACTGTTTCGAAACGTTGTAAACAAATACCACTAATTTTTTATGCTAGTTTTAAAGTATTTCATTGATTTTTAAAAGTTTTCTGTCAAACTAATTTTTGACCATTGTTCTTTTATTTTTACTTTATTATTACATGAAGATATCTCTTGAACACATTTGGGTACTAATTTGTTGGTTGACCCGCGGTAGCTCAGTCGATTAAGGAAACGATCTCGCAACTGAAAAGTTACGGGTTCGGAACCCGAACCGGCCTAAAGTACGTCGTGTTCGTTAAAAGTGACTGGTGTGCACAAAATATGTTTGTGGTCACAATGTCTACCAAGTTCTCAACCAATACCTCTGGGGGTGGCAGGCCAAGTCTATGGGTCTTCTGCTTGGTCCCTGCGCAAAATGACGAGGACCTACTTGAGCGAAGTCGTTCTTTCACCTTAATGGTGCTCATTAAAAAGAAAGGCGCCTCCCTTGGCCTTAATACGAGAGCCTGCAGGCCAGGGCCGTAGCCAGAAACTATATTTGGAGGGGGACATTGTTTTTTGCGAAAGATACTTCATTAAAACTGCAGATTTTCTTATGTATGTATACTCCTAATGAGTATCCTAATAGAATGTAATTTTAAAATATCAAAATAACTAAAAAATGATGCAATGAACAATTTTACAGCCTAATGAATTAAATAGTAAAATTAACATTAAAAATATATAAACTATACATGGTATTAAATTATAATTTTTAAAATAAAAGTATAATTAAAGAAAAAAGAATAACTTTGAAAAAAATGAAAATTTTCAAATTTTTACCCGCATAATATAAAATATGCTCTTTTTGAAACTTCCAAAATATTTTCACAATTTCTTTCGATTGCACAACAATATTGTGATGAGTTGCCAAAAGTGCTAATCACTCTGTTCTTACATGTCGAATCTAATTTGCACCTACTCCGTAACTCAATGTCACTGTTCTAAACCCAATGACTTCTATGCACAGTTAGGCAGATGACACAACCACACTTTTTCTTTCCACAAAACAGTATTTTAGAATTTCGGAGGGGGACCAGTCCCCTAAATCCCTTCCCTTGCCTACGGCCTTGCTGCAGGCTCAATCCTGCTTGGTTTGTCCAAGTGGCATGAGAAACAGAGACATTTTGATGATCGATTGAATAGACAATGGTAAATATTTTTATGCCTGCACATAGAATTTCCGTGAGAAATTGTTTTTCTAAACTTATATTTTAATAATCTAAATAAAGTCGAAATTTTAAACAGATTCCCAGATTTGTTTGTTTAAATATTAGAAGTGTTTGAAAAACATTTTGTAGGATTTTCCGAAAAATTAAGCAGCGAGGAACGTTTTAAAAAAATAAAAATTTCTGATACAACTTTCTGATAAAATAAAAAATGTATTATTCAAATATATTAATTGATTTTAAGAAATATTTCACGGCGTTAATTTCCTTGTTTGTGTACAAAATTTCAAAACTCTGAAGTTGTTTGTTTATAAGAACGCTTTGTAATGTTCACCGAACCACGAACTTCCCGACTACAAAGCAGAAGAGTGGAACGATAGCCGAAAGTAGGGCACTAATCTTGTGATTAGAAGACTGCAAAAGCCAAATGAAAGAAATATAACTTTATTTGGAAGTTTAAAAACGTGAGAAAAAGAGAAGAAGTGCTAAGTAGTTAAAGTAGCGAGGAACATTTTTAAAAATAAAAATTTCTGATATAATTTTAGGATAAAACACAAAATGCATTATTCAAATATTATTAACCCTCTAAGCGGTTCGCACGTACAATTCCACCAAACTGATGATATGTTCAAAGCTGTTGTCACGTACAATTTTCGACCTCCAAAAACGTTCCGAAAATGGATGTAATGTACATTTCTACCAGTGTTTTATTTTGTTTTAATAGATCACGATTTTAGGATTCACACCTACTCCCTGCACAAGACGCTGATAGCTTTTCATGGCTTTGTAAATCTTTATTTCGAAGTATTTCGTTTGCCGTAACTGTATCTTAATTGACCATTAAATATACTTCGTAAAAAATGTAAATCATTCTCTAAATAATATTTTTATTTGTACTTTAAGAATCCATTATTTCGTATGTGATGATCTTCGAGACTTTATGTGTATTAAATATTAATCTATAATGCCTATTTATATATCTATTTTAAACCGGAAGTGAAGGCACAGTAAAGAGGGTGAGTTTCCCGTATTCCAATCTAATCGGCAAAGGGTGAAGTAAAAATTCATAGAACACTTTGGTCACTGACACAATGAAACTTTAGCGTATTTTTGGAGACTTTTTTTTCCTCGGTGTGTACCACACGGAGGGTTAATTGATTTTAAGAAATATTTCACGACGTTAACTTCCTTATACAATCCGACTACAAAGCAGAAGAGTGGAACGATGGCCAAACAGTAGGGCACTAATCTTGTGTGTAGAGCATTAATCTTGTGAATAGAAGACTGCAAAAGCCAATTGAATGAAACATAATTTTATTTGGAAGTTTAAAAAAGTGAGAAAAAAGGAAGGGGTGCTAAGTAGTTAAAGACTCCCAATGTAATAAAAGAAACATTACTCTTAAGTAGGACTTTTTTGTTTGTTTTAGTACTTTTTCATCGTATTAATACTGTAAAAATCCAATACTGTAATTTGCGTAAAAAACGAGAATATATTAATACTTGTAATCCCCTATATAATAATAGCCTAAGTTATCTGTACGTCTGTCCTCGATTTTATGAAGCAGTTGGACCTGGAATGGATAGAGGCATCCATAGTTAGCAAAATTCAAAGAGAGTAATGTTTATCTTCTCCTAAACTATAGACCCGATTCTAAAATAAATTGGTATAAATATGCTTCATATCACAGCGAAAAATACTGCCTTCTTTAAAACTTTCGAAATCCACCCCTTCCCCTCTTTTAGAGCTTTTAATGCCATTATTTCAACTCCTATTTTCCCCGGTTAAGAGCAGGCGATTAAATTTACCAATTTATCCCATAATAAATAGGTAAAAATAACATTTTTCTAGCATTATGACGTCATTCCTTTAACCATCTCATTGAATCATTTCTTATTTTAAATTATTTAAATTATGCCTTATTTTCATACGTTTTATCATTGAACTTAGATATTACGTAAATAATTTTCTTTTATATTTAGCTTAAATAATAGATTAGGTACATATGTGATAATTTTAAATTTAATCATTGATTATTTTTTGTTGCAAGATAATTCTCAGCCAAAAAACAAACCATTTTTTTTACCTGCCTCATAGCGTACTTTACAATTTTGGAAAATGAAAAATTTTACTGATCCCGTCATATGACGGACTATATGCTAGTTTACAATATTAACACTAAATTTACGGACCGAGCCAATTTGATTCATTAAAAATTTCATCACTATCTATATATAAAACTTTAATGTCACTTTTCAAAGTTTAATTAGTAATAAAATTTAGTTAAGTAATAAAATATATGTAAACTTTCATTCCTCTTTCCCATAGGCCCCTTCATTTCGCATTATCAAATGTTATATACCTATTTTCACGGTTGTGAGCCGATTTGACTCATAGAATGGTTTAACAGTTAATCGCATAACATGAAATTTATTGGTTCTATCAGGCCTGGGATATTTTCCAATTGGCTGAAGAGCTAAGAAGTAAATATAGAGAAGAAGTCGAGAACATTTCCATTCCAATGACAGAAATTCATGCTACTGACGCACGGAAGAATTGTCAAGTTCAATAATCAATTTGTGGGTTTGAATCCCGTTGCAGGCATGGATGCTCTTAGCCGTTCGGAATCAGATTTATGTTTTAGGTCCCAGACTCATCATCCCTCGTGTAGCAAAACAGTAGACCGTAGCGCTCCAAAACAATCCATACCAAAAGAAAAGATAAAAATGTTTAATGGGGAGAAAAAGTGTTGGTAATATACTTAAAGTTCTATTTAACCCTTTTTATCTTGACGGTACTTATAAGTACCGCTTCAATCAAACACCTATATATTCCTAATAAAGCCGTTTTTCCTGACGGTACTCACAAGGACATGAATGATACAGTTCCTACAGCAGAAAAGAATTGACAACACCAATCAGAAATCCTTTTTATTCCCATAGTAGGGATTTTATAATTGGCGTGCTGCATTCGAAGGTCATTTTGTGGTAGAGTTGATACCCGTGTTGTTCAACTAAGTACATATAGTGGTTTATTACCAGTTATTTGGTACTATTATATTTAAGAGACTTCTATACTTCGCAGGTAAGGTATATGTTTTATTCACAATTTAATGTTTTATTTTCTATTATAGAGTCAAAAATATATATTGGTACTAGAAAGTACCAGATGCAAAATTAACTACTAAAATACAGTAAAAAATTAATTTTCTTTTTTCTACGATTATTCTCCATTAAAACTTATCTAATGATGCAAAACTTCAGTAAGAAAGTTGATGGTAAATTAATTCAGGATATAAAGGGTTAATTACATTTCAAGTGGTACTTCAAAAAATTTGTCTCATAGTGAAAACAACGTCGATTTTGCGAAGATGGCTAAGACCCCAAGAAGAACACTATTGGGATGCTTTACTACGTCAGGAGACAAAAATTCGCCAATGCTAAAATAATAGGAAACCAAAAAGCCTTAAATCTCTGATTATAAAATATTCAACTTTTAAAAATAATTAATTTGCTTACATAAAACAATTGAGGCATTAAAATATATATAAAAGAGTTGTACCGAGGTACTGTCCCACGGTACTCTGAACGTGCATGCACAGCTGTGGGAGGATTTTCCTAGAGGAATTTAGGACTCCAATTGTTCACGTCAAGTTTAGGGACCCCTGCAGAGAAGGTATAGATCAAGGAATGGCAGCGTAACTGTCAAGCTCGTACAGAGCTGTAACCGTGAGTTATGGGAGCAGGGGCTAAAAAGTAATGTCAGCTTGCACAAAAGGGGCTACTTTAACCAAGGTGAGGAGTTTTGGGAACGACTAAGGAGGACTAAAGAGGGGAGTTGAAGTCGGGATTCGAAAGAAGTGGGACAAGAATCCACCACAATCGACTCGTTCCGTGCGCCCGAACATCCGGACCGACTCACCGTATGAGAAAAGCCTCTACCTGACCCTCTGCACCAACTGAAGACTGACGTAGGGAGAAAAGCCCCTGCCTGCTCTCCTGTGACTTTAATGGAGGTAATTTATAAAATAATATTTACAATCACTTAACTTAGGCCTCTGTTAATAATAATAACTCCTTATAAAGAGAATTGTGATAATTATAGTGTAAATAGAAGACATAAATAATTGATTATGATATATGATAAACAAGGATCTATTTGTAAATGAATGCATAGAATAAATGTCTGAATCTCAATATAAAGTATTATATTCATTCTGTGTTTCCCCCTCGTAACGAACACTGGTGTATAGGTTGTATGTACATAACAACAAGAGTATTGTATTAAAATGCAAAACATTTTCATAAAAAAGAATCATCCAACAATATCCTTCAAAAAATAGTCTTATCGCACTGCTTATTAATCAATTATTTTCATTTATTACTATAAATTTAACATTTATATATAGAAAAGAAATGGATGGCGATTTTCCCTTACTCTAAATAGTATTTATACACAAATATAATTATTTCAAATTATAGAATGTTTCAGCAATTATTACCTTTATTTCCCCCCTATTAAACCATCTGTAACTCAACAAAATACTTTACCTATTAAACGTGTACTACATCTTTATTAAAGAAAAAGTATGAGACTCTCTGACAAAGACAGATATTACATTAAAAGTATTTATTTCTAAAAAATAAGCACCACCAATAAAACAGACTTTTAATCTGAAAGTTCAGTTATGGATTAAGAGTGTAACACGTTATCCAGTTTTGACTCCTACGTATTTTTTCTAGGACTTAAATCGTATTTACAGTAATAATCTGCGATCACTCCTCTGCTTCCTTTTGGGTTTTTCATGTAAACGAATGATAAATTATTATCTGTTGAGCATTTTAAACTTAAATTAAAGGCCCCATGAGAAAATTCCACTCTCGATTGAGAGTAATTATCTTCATCCTTTTCCGTATCTAAACAAAATTTTATCATTTTCCCCTCCTTCTTTTCATCATTTCCCGGCTTCATATCTTCATCTTTCACTGCTATATCACTAGGCGTTCAGCAAATATCATTATTTTCGACATTTTCCATTTCCGAAAGACTATTTAGTTTTTCAGCCTGCTTTATATCCTCAACTACATTACAATAAACCTCTGAACAGCCTACTGCATTTCTACTTCGTTGATCTTCCCCAGCTATATCACTGGGCGTCGGTGTCGTCGAACTATCAGTCTTTTCGACATTTTGTTTTTCCAAATTGTTATCTACCATTTTCGAATGCTTCCTATCTTCCTTTTTATTTGAATAAACCTCTGAACTGTCTACTGTATTTCTACTTTGTGGATCTTCCCCGGCTATATCACTAGACGTCAGTTTCATTGAACTATCATTCTTTTCGACATTTTGTATTTTTACTGTATTTTTACTTGATTGATCTTTCCCATCTATATCCTGGATAATCCTCCAACTATCAGTTTTTCGACTTTTTTTTTCTTTTTATCTTATTTCTGCCTGCTTCCTATCTTCTTTGTATTTGAATGAGCCTCTGAACTGTTTACTGCATTTCTACTTGGTTGATCTCCGGCTTTATCATTGGCGTCAGTTCAGAACTATTAGTTTTCGACATTCTGTTTTTTCGAACTATTATCTATCGTTTCTGCGCTTCTATCTTCTCAGTATTCGAATTATTCTTACACTATTTACTGTATTTTTACTTGGTTGATTTTCCCCACTACATCACTGGACGTTACCTCCAAACTGTCAGTCTTTTGCCTTTTGTTTTCGAATTTTTTTCTGTTGTTTTCACCTATCTTCTGTATTTGAATAAAACTCTGAACTGTTTACTGTTTACTTGGTTGATCTTTTATCATTGGACGTAAGCCTCCGAACTATCAGATTTTTCGACATTTTGTTTTTCCAACTTTATCTATTATTTTCTGCAGGCTTCTTATCTTCCTCAGTATTTGAATTCTCACTATTTACTGTATTTTTACTTGGTTGATTTTCCCTACAACTGGACGTCACTTGCTCCGAACTGTCAGTCTTTTCTTTTTGTTTTTTCGAATTTTTATCTTATTTCTGCGGCTGCTTTTTTCTTGTATTTGAATGAGCCTCTGAACTTACTGCTATTATTTTTACTTGGTCTGATCTAGGCTTTATCATTGGACGTAATTTCAGCCGAACTATTATTTTTCGACATTTTGTTTTTTCCACACTATTATCTATTGTTTCTGGCTTCTTATCTTCCTGTATTCGAATTATTCTCTTCACTATTTACTGTATTTTTACTTGGTTGATTTTCCTCTACATCACTGGACGCTTCCGAATGTCAGTCTTTTTGCCTTTTTTTTTTCGAATTTTTATCTGTTATTTCTTCTGCTTCCTATCTTTCTTTGTATTTGAATGAGCCTCTGAACTGGCTGCTGCATTTCTACTTGGTTGATCTAAGGCTTTATCATTGGACGTAATTTCAGCCGAATTATTAGTCCTTTCGACATTCTGTTTTTTCGAACTATTATCTATCGTTTCTGCAGGCTTCTTATCTTCCTCAGTATTCGAATTATTCTCTTCACTATTTACTGTATTTTTACTTGGTTCATTTTCTCCGTCTACATCTCTAACCGTTACTTGCTCCGAACTGTCAGTCTTTTTGCCTTTTTGTTTTTTCGAATTTTTATTTGTTATTTCAGTCTGCTTCCTATCTTTCTTTGTATTTGAATGAGCATCTGAACTGTCTACAGCAGTTTTACTTGGTTGATCTAAGGCTTTATCATTGGACGTAATTTCAGCCGAACTATTAGTCCTTTCGACATTTTGTTTTTCCACACTATTATCTATTGTTTCTGCAGGCTTCTTATCTTCCTCGGTATTCGAATTATTCTCTTCACTATTTACTGTATTTTTACTTCGTTGAATTTCCCCGGCTACATCACTGGACGTCACTTGCTCCGAACTGTCAGTCTTTTTGCCTTTTTGTTTTTTCGAATTTTTATCTGTTATTTCTGTCTGCTTCCTATCTTTCTTTGTATTTGAATGAGCCTCTGAACTGTCTATAGTATTTTTACTTGGTTGATCTAAGGCTTTATCATTGGACGTAATTTCAGCCGAACTATTAGTCCTTTCGACATTTTGTTTTTCCACACTATTATCTATTGTTTCTGCAGGCTTCTTATCTTCCTCGGTATTCGAATTATTCTCTTCACTATTTACTGTATTTTTACTTGGTTGATTTTCCCCGGCTACATCACTGGACGTCACTTGCTCCGAAATGTCAGTCTTTTTGCCTTTTTGTTTTTTCGAATTTTTATCTGTTATTTCTGTCTGCTTCCTATCTTTCTTTATATTTGAATGAGCCTCTGAACTGTCTGCAGCATTTTTACTTGGCTGATCTAAGGCTTTATCATTGGACGTCATTTCAGCCGAACTATTAGTCCTTTCGACATTTTGTTTTTCCACACTATTATCTATTGTTTCTGCAGGCTTCTTATCTTCCTCGGTATTCGAATTATTCTCTTCACTATTTACTGTATTTTTACTTGGTTGATTTTCCCCGGCTACATCACTGGACGTCACTTGCTCCGAAATGTCAGTCTTTTTGCCTTTTTGTTTTTTCGAATTTTTATCTGTTATTTCTGTCTGCTTCCTATCTTTCTTTGTATTTGAATGAGCCTCTGAACTGTCTACAGTATTTTTACTTGGTTGATCTAAGGCTTTATCATTGGACGTAATTTCAGCCGAACTATTAGTCCTTTCGACATTTTGTTTTTCCACACTATTATCTATTGCTTCTGCAGGCTTCTTATCTTCCACAGTATTCGAATTTTTCTCTTCACTATTTACTGTATTTTTACTTGGTTGATTTTCCCCGGCTACATCACTGGACGTCACTTGCTCCGAACTGTCAGTCTTTTTGCCTTTTTGTTTTTTCGAATTTTTATCTGTTATTTCTGTCTGCTTCCTATCTTTCTTTGTATTTGAATGAGCCTCTGAACTGTCTACAGTAATTTTACTGGGTTGATCTAAGGCTTTATCATTGGACGTAATTTCAGCCGAACTATTAGTCCTTTCAACATTTTGTTTTTCCACACTATTATCTATTGTTTCTGCAGGCTTCTTATCTTCCACAGTATTCGAATTTTTCTCTTCACTATTTACTGTATTTTTACTTGGTTGATTTTCCCCGGCTACATCACTGGACGTCACTTGCTCCGAACTGTCAGTCTTTTTGGCTTTTTGTTTTTTCGAATTTTTATCTGTTATTTCTGTCTGCTTCCTATCTTTCTTTGTATTTGAATGAGCCTCTGAACTGTCTATAGTATTTTTACTTGGTTGATCTAAGGCTTTATCATTGGACGTAATTTCAGCCGAACTATTAGTCCTTTCGACATTTTGTTTTTCCACACTATTATCTATTGTTTCTGCAGGCTTCTTATCTTCCACAGTATTCGAATTTTTCTCTTCACTATTTACTGTATTTTTACTTGGTTGATTTTCCCCGGCTACATCACTGGACGTCACTTGCTCCGAACTGTCAGTCTTTTTGCCTTTTTGTTTTTTCGAATTTTTATTTGTTATTTCTGTCTGCTTCCTATCTTTCTTTGTATTTGAATGAGCCTCTGAACTGTCTACAGTATTTTTACTTGGTTGATCTAAGGCTTTATCATTGGACGTAATTTCAGCCGAACTATTAGTCCTTTCGACATTTTGTTTTTCCACACTATTATCTATTGCTTCTGCAGGCTTCTTATCTTCCACAGTATTCGAATTTTTCTCTTCACTATTTACTGTATTTTTACTTGGTTGATTTTCCCCGGCTACATCACTGGACGTCACTTGCTCCGAACTGTCAGTCTTTTTGCCTTTTTGTTTTTTCGAATTTTTATCTGTTATTTCTGTCTGCTTCCTATCTTTCTTTGTATTTGAATGAGCCTCTGAACTGTCCACAGCAGTTTTACTTGGTTGATCTAAGGCTTTATCATTGGACGTAATTTCAGCCGAACTATTAGTCCTTTCGACATTTTGTTTTTCCACACTGTTATCTATTGTTTCTGCAGGCTTCTTATCTTCCTCAGTATTCGAATTATCCTCTTCACTATTTACTGTATTTTTACTTCGTTGATTTTCCTCACCTACATCACTGGACATCGCTTCCTCAGAGTTATCAGCCTTTTCGACTTTTTCTTTTTTAGAATTTTTATCTTTTATTTCTGTTTGCTTCCTATCTTCCTTTGCATTTGAATGAGCCTCTGAACTGGCTGCTGTATTTCTACTTGGTTGATCTCCTCCGGTTTTATCATTGGGCGTCAGTTCCTCCGAATTATTAGTCCTTTCGACATTTTGTTTTTTCGAACTATTATCTATCGTTTCTGCAGGCTTCTTATCTTCCTCAGTATTCGAATTATTCTCTTCACTATTTACTGTATTTTTACTTGGTTGATTTTCCCCGGCAACATCACTGGAAGTCACTTGCTCCGAACTGTCAGTCTTTTTGCCTTTTTGTTTTTTCGAATTTTTATCTGTTATTTCTGTCTGCTTCCTATCTTCCTTTGTATTTGAATGAGCCTCTGAACTGTCTACTGCATTTCTACTTGGTTGATCATTGGACGTCGTTTCCGCCGAACTATTAGTACTTTCGACATTTTGTGTTTTTGCACTACTTTTCAACACTTTAGTCTGCTTTGCATTTTCATCCGTATTCGAACAAATATCTGGATCGTGTACTACTTTTCTTTTTTGTTTATCTTTTACGACTTTGTCTGCAGATGGCGGATTAACCGAATTATTAGTTTTGCCTACATTTTTCGTATTTGAACTGTGTTCTGCTCTCTTCTCCAAATCCTCACCTGTATTTAAAGTGTTGCGACACTCAGGGTCTTGAATCTTGTTTTTATCATCTTCTCCGGTGTTGCATGTTTTTAATGGTTTAACCAAATTTTTATTCTTTACGTCTCCTTGTGTATCTGAAATGCTTCCTGTTGAAATGCCGTCTATTTCTTGTCTGCTTTCTTTCAAGGCTAAATTATCAGATTTTTGCTTTTTTGACTGACTTTTGTTTCTTTTATTCTGTTTCTTTTTTCGATTTCTTTTCCCGGCATTTTTAGTATGATCAGACTCTATAGAAGAATTAGGTCTCGTGTCTGTTTCTTTGGGATTTTCCGTCTTCTCTTCTTGTGTCATTTCTTTTATTGAACATTCTTGTGAAGTTTCTTTTCCATTACATTCTACAGTACCCTCCTCTTCAGCGTTATTGTTTTCATGAGTATCCATTTTTATAAGGGGAATTGCGTTCTGATCTTTAACCTAAAACAAACAGATGAATATAAATTATGAGAACATAATTAATATTAAGTAGTATCATAACTCATAAATAGTATTCTTGTAATTGTTTATACAGTGGACTCCGCTTAATGTAATCAGTTTGGGACACCGTGATTTTGATAACAATAAACGATGTGCAAAATTAGATAAATTAACCCCTCCCCCTTTAATTCACACGTACTAAATTTCAAAACAAAATGAAAAAACACACCTTATATTATCCTGCTTTTATGTATATAATCCTTTAAAACATAAGAATTGTATGCATAGTTAAAAAAATTGATCAGTTGTTGATTGTCTACAATTTTTTCTAAGGACTCATTGATAAATTGTTCGTAATCATAACCTACCAGTCAAATCGACTTGAAATTTCGATCTTTTGTTTTTAAAGTTAAATTATTTCGCTTTCTGGCTTCCATATCGACAAGCTGCATGTAAGCGGACAATGCATAAAATGTGAATACGCTCCTTCTCAGTTCCGATAATAATGTGTTGCCTTCTGCTTATCTGGCAATCACTGAACACCAGCTAAGATTTTGCATGAAACTTTAGGATACACATAAAGTTATTGTAATCTTTTGATTCTGTTTCATTTTCTTGAGCAGGTCCACTAACTCTTTGATTAACCGTCGTATGTAAAGAAGAATATCCTTTTGTGAGTAATTTATATATATAGATATATAAGATACTTTCAATAAATAATCAACCATTCACACCTGTGGCAACAGCCGTTCTTTTTATTCAAATACACCGACTTCGACCTTCATATTAAGTAATCTGTTCTATAAGTATTAAGGTTCCTCTTATTATCAATTCATCCCACTAACAATTTCTCTGCGATAAAAGAAATGTGGGTATCTATCGACAATAATAGTCGGTGGATACCACATACAGACTGAGATGCCAGAGTGTCACGTGACTATACGCAAGCTTGTTTCGCGTCGCTAACTACCCTTAGCCAATTGTCAATAGTGAAAAGCCGCATATTGCTTATTATGTGTTGGATGTTTCACAAAAGGATAATGTAGATATTATAGCACGTCTTCCATATAGTGCTGATCTCGTATCACGCGATTTCCAGCTTTTTATACCCATCTTAAGCGAAAAAGAGATGAAAATATCGTTTTAGCTCCTCCCCCATAACTCTGAAGTAGGATTAATTTGATCTGCTTAAATCCTGAATTACCGCGCAAAATTTCACCAACATTAATCTAATTTTAAAAATTTTTAATTCATAATGAACATACATATATGCATACATACATAAATATTATACATACATATAAACAGTGCGAGTCTAAATTGTTTTTTTTTTTTAGAAAATAATAGGGGTGATATTACATAACCAGGTGAACAATAATTACTATGCAATATAGGGTTGAATTCTATTGAAAGGCAGAAATGCGAAAAATTATTTTTCCAACTTGAGTTACAACAGCGTTGGGAAGGAGAATGAACGATACCAAAAGTTGAACCTTCTAATTTAATGTTCGGAGAAAAACTCACAGCAAAAGTTCAAAGTGGTTACCACGCATGTTCCTGCATAGTTCATACCGGTGAATGATTGAGTAGCCACCTCTAGAAGATGCCAGGTGTTGTGCTAATATATGCAGCAGCACCGATTCTCGGTACGAGATCTTCAGCCAAGTCAAAGGGCGTCTCGTTCTACTAAGATTTCATGTGTTCTCCCCCCCCCCTCAAAAAAAAAAAAAGTCCAGTGGCCTGAGGTCAAGTCATAGTCCACCACGTCCGATACATCGTGTGGAATATGTGACATTCAAAGAAGGGACGGATCGGGCTTGTAAAGTGTGACGCGTCATATTCCACTTCCTCATATATGTATTCCTTTACGCGTTCATAAAACGTTTGGACCGTTTTAACACATTGTTGACCGGTCACGAGTTAACTCGTGTTTTTAAGGCCGAACGTTGCTGACCCGCCACAAGTAAACTAGTATAGCGCTTTTTTTTTAACTATACAGTACAAATGTTGGTCAGTATAACATAAGCTGTTTCTCTCGCTTATATAAGAACCGCCAAACCTTTTGCTGTAAAAAATATTTAATAATTAAAAAAATTTTTAAAAAAACAATGACGGAACGTAATGAAGAATCTTTCAATGTGTAAAAAGTAATAATGTTACGTTGGTCTAGTGTTTGAGAAAGAAATTAAAACTCATTAAGAAAAACATGAAAAATGGGTCTTGATTAAATTATTTAATAAATTTAGATAAATGCCTAAGGAATACAAATAGTTGAATCAACTTATCATTTGTAGATGGCTCTGGAGTCGGGGTCGACCTAAGAAAAAAAATGGCTAAAATTTCATTACCAAGGGTTCTCCCCCTAAAACGTGGATGCCAGCCGTTCACCTCCCTTTCTTCTCTTAACAACCTTGTTCGCTCCAAAAAAATTTTCCACCCCGCGGAGACAAAAAAAAGAGTCCACTTCAGAACGGCGGGGAGGGAGTCAAAATTCCCCAAACGGACACCTCTATTGGCTGGGAGAAGTCCGAAGTCGATCTGCATTCAAACCGGTCCTGCCCGGCATGTCCCCGAAGACCCACGGGGTGATCCGAATGTAACTTATTGTTACACAATGAGTTATACGCTGATGCTTTATCTGATTGTCCGAGTGATTATGAATCAAATTGTGCTAATAGCCGGTGACATGAGATGAATTTTCAGTAAAATTGCTGGTCAACAATGTGTTAATCAAGGTAATATTTTTAAATCATAAATGTGTTATTTTTAGAAGACAACGTTTGACTTAATTGGCTTTCTACGGAACCTATTAAAAATTGTTGTTGTTGTCTTGTGCCACTTGGTCAAACTCAGCATGATTTGAGTCAGTTTTAAGGCAAAGGTGTTCGCCTTTCCTTTGAACGAGCACCACGAGGGTGAAAGTACGACTAATGCTCAAGTGGGCTCTCATAATTTTGAAGCATGGAGCAGGCAGAAGAGCTATAGACTTGGCCTGCCACCCCCAGAGGAATTGGTTGAGAACTTGGAGGACATTGTGGCCACGAACATATTTTAAGTGCCCCAGACACCTTTAACGAACACGGCGGATTTTAGGCCGACTCGGGCTCCCAAAACGTAACTCTCCAGTTACTAGAGCGTTGACTTTGCCGACTGAGCTACCACGGCTTACCTATTAAGAATAAAATATTCTACGTCTCACTAGAAATTTGCAACGAAAATGTTAAATAGTCTTGCTTAGGATAAACGCTACTTGAGCAGGAACAAAATGACACCAGAGACGATGACTTTTTGAGTTCGTGCTCCACACGTTTGGGTTTTACTTTGCCATTTAGAGTGCAATGTGACCCTATATTCCACGGCAATTATTGCTCGTTTGTATGGCTAGTATAACGCTTCTTTTTTTGTAAAAACACTTTAGACTCTCCCTGTTTAGAAGATTGTACACAGAGATAGGAAATGGATGGGAGAAATCTCGAAGTTATCATATGACACATAATCTACATAAAATTGAATAAACGTTACTCACTTCATCAAATCCACTGTCGTTCAAAATACCATTCTCCGATACTTCTACCTCACTGGTTGCACCCTCGGTTTGCACCGCATCTTCTGTTAATTCGTTAGTTGGGTCGCAATTTTGAGCTGCATCAATTTCTTGGAATTCCTTCAATAACATTTTAAGCCCCGTGATCTCTTCCAAAAAAGGGTCTCTTATAATCATGTATATACATTCCGCAGTCAGTATAGCTATAGTTGTACAGAGTGAATACATTTCTACTTTATTCGAAGAGACGTAACTCCAATCCTTATCTTTCATCAAGCCAACAATGTTTGCAAGCAGTATCACGGCATCCAAAGTTGTGAGGCATATAACATCTTTCAAAAAACGAAGTTGCTCTTTTATGTGAATTTTATCTAGCATCGAAATTCCATCGTCTGCTTCTGTTTGTTTTCTTCTTTTCGAAATTAGTTCCTTCTCTACACTTTTCGCCAAAGAGCAGAAAATGGATCCATATTTATCAAAATTTGCTTTGAAATTGACACTGAAAACTTTCACTACCAGAAACATATTCGTACTGTTAACGATGCTGACAACCAAAGCTGCGACATACAATGCTCCTAGCGTGGTATCCTTGCAGAAAACATTGATGTAACATAAAACGGAAATAGCACAAACGTCTAGGAGTTTCAAAAACAACTTAAAATACAGTATGCTCTGTAGGTCGCAATGATGAACCACAGTATTCTTCAAAATGTGGAAAATATTGACAGATTTCAGGGAGTTATCTTGCTTTGCATCCATGATCGTATGCTCTGCATCTATCCTGGAATGACAAAAATACACAGAGCAAATTAGAAATGTATAGTTATTAAAGTGTGCACTGACATACTTGTCGTAGCTAGTTCGTCTCAGTGCAAATATTTTACAACGTTTATTAAAATTAAAGATATAATTAAAGACGTTCAACTAACAAGCTGCGCAACGCGGCAGATGCCTACTCTCTCGAATCTCTATCACACACTTCTCTCTTCTTTCAATACAAACCACGCTAGTGGAAAACAGCGCCATCTACTATTTACAATTTCAACATAATACTTTTAAGCAGAGTTAAAATCCAAACTCTTCAATACTGTTGCGTGAAAAGAGAAAAAATTCCTTCATTCTTAGTTTATTTACCAATAGATTATCCCACTAGTAAACATATGCAGGCCTTTTGTTGCTCGTGAACAGCTATGGTATGATACTGAATCCCACGATGTTCTCTGCGACATGACGCAACCGTGTATCAGAGTTAGTACCAATGGGTACATATTGTTACAAACTTTAAATATGTGTATTTAGGTTAGTTGGCAAGGTTTCTATTTTTCCACCAAATTTAGCGGCTTGGCTATATTTTTGGCGATATAATTGGCAACCATTTTGGAGAAACCGGAAGTTTCTGGAACCTTCTAACTCCTGAACATTCAAAAATTTCTGCAAGCTTATAAATAGACTCTCAGATTAAGAAGGAAAGAGTACTATACCCTCAGTACGACCGTACAGACTAATATCCCGGAACATCATGATAAGCAGTGGGAGGAATTTATTTCGAGTAAAAGTCGATATAACTCTCTCTGGAAATTCCACAAGAGGGAACAGATGCGATATCTACACTCCTTCGGCCACCATGTTTTTTTCTTGGCGATCTTGGCAAAAAAAAACCCATTCTTTAAAGTCGCCAAACAAAAATGGCGGCAGAAAATGGCGTTTTCTGGAAGATCACCAAGAAAAAAACATGGAGGCCACCACATGGCTTTTAAGAAGCCATACATAAAAATGGTATTTTCTGAAATACGTGGAGGCCCACATTTTTATACATAAAATGGTATTTTCTGAAAGATCACCAAGAAAAAAATGGACACCACATGGTTTTTGCGTACATAAAAATGTTTTTTCTGAAGATCACCAAGAAAAAAACATGGAGGCCACCACATGGCTTTTAAGAAGCCATACATAAAAATGGTATTTTCTGAAAGATCACCAAGAAAAAAAAACGTGGAGGGAACCACATGACTTTTTAAGAAGCCATACATAAAAATGGTATTTTCTGGAAGATCACCAAGAAAAAAACATGGAGGCCACCACATGGCTTTTAAGAAGCCATACATAAAAATGGTATTTTCTGAAATATCACCAAGAAAAAAACATGGATGGCACCACATGGTTTTTAAGAAGCCATACATAAAAATGGTATTTTCTGAAAGATCACCAAGATAAAAACATGGATGGCACCCCATGGCTTTTAAGAAGCCATACATAAAAATGGTATTTTCTGAAAGATCACCAAGATAAAAACATGGATGGCACCCCATGGCTTTTAAGAAGCCATACATAAAAATCGTATTTTCTGAAATATCACCAAGAAAAAAACATGGAGGGCACCACATGGCTTTTAAGAAGCCATACATAAAAATGGTATTTTCTGAAATATCACCAAGAAAAAAACATGGATGGCACCACATGGCTTTTAAGAAGCCATACATAAAAATGGTATTTTCTGAAATATCACCAAGAAAAAAACATGGATGGCACCACATGGCTTTTAAGAAGCCATACATAAAAATGGTATTTTCTGAAAGATCACCAAGATAAAAACATGGATGGCACCCCATGGCTTTTAAGAAGCCATACATAAAAATCGTATTTTCTGAAATATCACCAAGAAAAAAACATGGAGGGCACCACATGGCTTTTAAGAAGCCATACATAAAAATGGTATTTTCTGAAATATCACCAAGAAAAAAACATGGATGGCACCACATGGCTTTTAAGAAGCCATACATAAAAATGGTATTTTCTGAAAGAAGATCACCAAGAAAAAAAAACATGGACGTATAAAAAATATACTGCAGACTGTTGAGCACACGGAAAAAGAAATTTAAAACAAATTTTAAATTTGTGAGGTGGGAACCCCCCCCCATATTGTTACAACTATAAATACATAAAACATACACACATTTTAATAAACATTAAAAAAAGAAATAAGGACATACAAATTTAAAATTTGTGAGCAATCCCCTCCCCCCTATGTTGTTACAACAACTATGAATACATAAACCAAACACATATTTTAATAAACATTAAAAAAAAAAAAAGAAATAAGGATTTACAAATTGAAAACATTTAAAATTTGTAAGGGGGGAAACCCCCCTCACCCCCCCCCATTTTGTTACAACTAAAAATACATAAAAACACACATTTTAACACATATATCCACATTTTAATAAACATTAAAAAAAGAAAGTGTGCTCAGCAGTCTGCAGTGAATGCATAATAATACTAACAAAAATGATAAAAAAAATGGTACAATCTGACCAGCGTCCTCACCATGCGAGCACGTCCGAACTACTAAAGCTTAACCACAAAGAGCTTTCTAGAAATTATTCAAAAAGGAGTATAGGCTAAAAGTCTAAAGAAATATCTTTGTTTTCTTAAAAGCCATGTGGTGCATAACGACAGATACTAACTAAAAATTTAAAGAAAAAAAATGGGTGCAACCTGACCAGTGACCTCACCACGCGAGCATGTCCGAACTACACAAATCCAGTACAATTGGTAAAATCCAGAGAAATTATTCAAAAAGGCGCCGGGTGGTCACGTGCACCAATGGGGCTTAAAGAACGAACCAGGGTTACCACCACAAAGCTCCAAGGTCAGGATAGTAAAAGCTAAACAGACATTGCCCGGCAAAACGCTCGAAACACCCGCCAAATTTGACTTACAGGATCTCACAGGAAGATTTGACAACAGTACTCCCTGAGCCAAACCCTCTAGTACTGGAGTTGCTATCACTAGTAATGCATCAGTCTAACAGTAGTGGCGCATTCAGTAGGGTGCCTGCCCCTTTATGACTCGCATGAAAATTTGAGGACCAAAGCCGGAGCTTAAATATCGCATCTATACCCAGAAGACACTTCGATGGCGGATCTGTTACCACTTTCCCCCAATAGATGGCGCCACAATGACGCACTGTGATCCGTTCAGCAAAGCTGAGTGTATAGCTGAAGCTTATCGAAATCAATTTGCTCCCAATGTGAACTTAGTGAACGAAGATCACGACTCCCACGTAATTAATGTTATTAACGACTTCCTCTCATCTCCCCCACCCTATTTAATTCCTTAATCTAATATATATATATATATATATATATATATATATATATATATATATATATATATGGCTGGTCTCACCAAAGTCGTTTAATGTCTAACCTTATTTAACCCATGGCGCCAACCAATGTCAGGAGTAATTCTCCCTTTAAACAGAGTTTAATCGGGGTTAGCCGTTAAACGACTTTGGTGAGACTGGTCCCTAAAATGAGGAATCTAATTAAAAATTTAAAAAATTCTAAATCCGCAGGGCTAGACTTAATCTAAAATAGAGCAATTAAAATATTTCCAAATATCTTCATTTTTTTTCTAACTGCCGTAATTAATAAAATTTTAAAATTTAAATATTTTTCACAATCATGGAAAACAACAGTAGTACTCCCGATTCCCAAACCAGCTTCTAATCTCAGTCTGCCCATTAATTATCTCCCGATAAGCCTTTTGAGTTCTCTCAGTAAGATTACCGAGCGTAAAATACTCAACCGCTTACAGACACACTTAGATTTAAATAACAGCATCACACCAGAGCAATTTGGCTTTAGAAGCCAGTTGATTCGAGTAGTAGAACTTGCTAGTTAGGGACTACTAAACAAGAAGCCAACTGGAGCACTCTTTTTGGATATTGCAAATAGAGTTGTGAGCAGTGGAAAAAACCCGGGAAAAAAACCGAGTTTTTTGAAAAGGGAATTTTGAAAATTTCCAAAACATGGGAATTTTGAAGTATTTTGAAGTAGCCAATTCCTATGACACAATGAGAACCACGATTTTGTTTTGTCTTTGTTGTAGACCTCAAAAGTTGATATTTTCACACAATTTAACTAGTATATGCTATGAAAAAAATTAAATAATTGGGATTAACTAACTATATATATATATATATATATATATATATATATATATATATATATATATATATATATATATATATATATATATATATATATATATGTGTGTGTGTGTGTGTGTGTGTGTGTGTGTGTGTAGGAATTGGACACAAAATGCAACATTGTCATTTGATTACACCTTTAAATGATATATGCATTACAAACAATAATAAACTGTTATTTTAAATTTAAAGATATTTACTTTTATATTATAAAAAGAGGGAAAAAAGTTTAGCATAAAGAAATTTACTTAATAAATAATGATCGAAAATAATGTATATAATTATTATATTAGCAATTAAAATCGAAGCAACCAGTTATGTGTTTGATAAGACTAACAGGGTAATTCATTACATAAGTACTAGTATAAAATCATTTAAATGCCCATTGCTATTATTTCTTGAATACACACACACACACACACATACACACACACATATATATATATATATATATATATATATATATATATATATATTGCCAAAAGTAAAAAAAAAAATCTCTTAGAAATAATATGCTAGTTCTTGAATAGCCTCTTTTGAAAAAATAAATATAAGCATTGGTAAAATGATTTCTTCCCAAAGTTCCCAAAATTCCGAGTTTATTCTCACCTTTTCAAAAATTCCGGATTTTTTACATCTCTAATTGCAAAGGCATTTGATCGCATCACACGCGATGGACTTATATATAAATTAATTCAGCTCCGTGTGCCTGATGCACTTATACATCTTTTAAAAAACTACCTTTGCAAATAGAAGTTTACAACTCCGTATCAACAACACCTATTCTAATAGAAAAACAATCACTACAGGAGTCCAACAGGGCTCAATCTTAGTTCGAACTAGGTTCAATACTTTCATCAATGAGGTAGTGTGCCCGCGTGGTTTAGCTCGCTTTCCTTAGGTTGATGGTTCTGTCCCCGGCAACGATATCGACTTTTCAAAATTCTCTTAAAAATACATTTTTAGGTTTCCATGCCTAATTTTTCGTATTTTACTGTTTTTATTAGTGAAGTACCGTTTTCTGTACTTTTTGGCTATTTTTTTCTCATTTTTTCCAATATTTTAGGTTTCGTATCATTCCGCTACTTTCATCTCATTTATTTTGTTCTTTGAATAATGTTCTGTCTTGTTTTATGTCATTAAAAAATTGAAAAAAATGCTTAGTAAAAATTTTAAAATTTTGTAAAATACAAAAATATATCTTTTTGTTAGTGTCGTCACTTTTTGCTTATTTTTTTAATTATTATTTACTATACCAAGTTGCATTTGTTATAGTCGTTTTTAACTTTTTTTGTATTCATTTTTATAAATTCTGAGCTTTACGTTGTATTGAATGCTATGCATTGCTGTTAACCATACCTGCTGCTCATAGTCAAGGTTCAGTCTAATTATCCCCTAATTAGACAACACGTTGGTTACTCATAATTTTTTTATGAGAACGTTCTCACCTCCTCGCTTCCTTGTGAGCTGGAGTGTATTAAATTTGTGTTTGGATAACTTTTTGCCTAGAAGCATAAATTGGTGTTTTGATCTGTTTTACGTTCGGAGGTTAAAGTGAAGACTTTCCACTTCGCTAGGTACTCCGTTAAACCCAATCACCTTGAACTTGTAGAGGAATATTGAAGCGGAACAAACTAATCGTCAACATGAGCCTTTGATCAAAACGTTTTTATTAAAAGACTAATAGGTAAATAAAGAGTAAAAAGGTAAAGTATAAGACATCAGTGCGTTGATAACACTTGCGGCTTGCAAGTGACTAACAGTCGAAAAGTTGTTTTACTCAATCGCGATTATTCCAAAACCGAGAGTGATTTCCCCCCCCCCCCAAACTGAACTGTGCCGCTCACCTTATATACTGCAACACGCTCGCGCGCGCAGCATCGAGGGAAATTTGCATCTGAGGGGATCTTCTTCGATGCGGTTATCAGAAGGCCACAACCTTGACCTTGACTTTCATCAATGATATTCCAAAATCTAACCATACTTTAATAGTGCTATACGCTGATGATACGGCAATTCATACTGCTTCCCACCACATTAATAACGTAATTTCGTACATACAGCATCATATTTCAGCTCTGGAAATATGGTTCACTAAATGGAGGATTAAAATAAATCCTGGTAAATGCCAAGCTGTTTATTTTAGTAGCTCTTTTAAACTTTCACCGCGGTTGTACTTATACGGCGTATAGAACGTATACCCAGTATAGAAAAGGAGTTGGTGCTTTGCTGTATTTAGCCACAATAACAAGACCTGACATTGCAAACGCATTCAGTCTACTCAGTAGAAGAAATGAAAAACCTAGAATCAAAGATCTTGAAGCCATGAAGAAAGTTATTATCTACTTGAAAACAACCAAAGACATGAAATTGTGAATTACAAAAGAAAAGAAGCCACGTAACACGAAAGTATTACGTGGACGCAGATTGGGGAAATGACGAAACCGGGAAATCGACTAGTGGATATATTTTCTAAGTTGGAAACAACACCATCATGTGGAACTCTAAACGACAGAACGCAGTTGCACTGTCATCCGCCGAAGCTGAATATGTTGCTCTGTCACACGCCGGACAAAAAGCACAATACTTAATCAACCTTGTCAAGGATCTCGGACTACCAAAACAAACTCCGATAAAATATTTTTAAGACATTCAATCCTGTATTAAGATGGCACAGTTTAACCTTGTCAAGGATCTCGTATTACCATAACAAACTCCGATAAAAATTTTTGAAGACAATCAATCCTGTATTAAGATGGTACAGTTTGAAAGAATTAGTAACATGACCAAGCATATTGACATCCGATGTCACTACATCAAGAACCTACAGGACAAAAGAACTATTGAAATCGAATACTGCAAGAGCGAAGACATGTAAGCGGATTTCCTGACTAAGCCCTTACCAAAACCACGATTTGAAAAACTGAGAACTCTAACCCAACTACGAACTTAAACAATTCAGGGGGTGTTGGGTGAAAATTTGTTAAAGACCAACAACAATCCCATAAAACGGCAATTTATCGCCAAATCTATCAACTATTTAATCCTTCTCTCTGTATTTTTTTCCCTATGTAGTTTTGTTCTGTCCCATGCTGGTAGCTGTTTCATGTGATGTAACTTTCGTTTGCTAATTAAATGTTTTTTTATATATATCATAATATAAATAGTTTCATAGTACTAATCACGTCCTCAATTAGCGGGCAATAAGTTTCGAAATATCTGAGAGATCGAAACCGGAATCTAGAGAAAAAGATAAGTGAACATTTTTTCACTACCTTCTTTTGCCTACCAATGGTATATATTTAACAAGAATTTCATAGGATTAAAATGAATCGAAACACAACACCGTAAAACAGTATAAATGAATACTTCGCATAACTGAATACACGTATAAGTGAATAAATTAGTACATAGATTTTATGAGAGTTTCGCAGGGGAAAATAAAATGCTTCGTATAACTGAATATTTCGTATCAGCGAGTTTCGTATAAATAATTTTTCAAAGTATATAATAATAATAATAATAATAAATTTTTATAATTCATGCAATGATGTGGCAGATATTAAAAAAGACATTAAAAATTGCTTTAAAAAATTTCGTAGCATGAAAGAATTTCATGGGATTAAAATGAATGGAAATACAACACCGTAAAACAGTATAAATGAATACTTCGTATAACTGAATACACGTATAAGTCAGTAAATTAGTACATAGATTTTATGAGAGTTTCGGAGGGAAAAATAAAATTCTTCGTATAACTGAATATTTCGTATAAGCTAGTTTCGTATAAATAATTTTTCAAAGTATACAATAACAATAATTTTTTATAATTTATACAATGATGTGGCAAATATTAAGAGACATTAAAATTGCTTTAAAAAATTTTCGTAGCATAAAAGAATTTCATGGGATTAAAGTGAATCGAAATACAACACCGTAAAACAGTATAAATAAATACTTCTTATAACTGAATACACTTATAATAAATTAGTACATAGATTTTATGGGAATTTCGCAGAGGAAAATAAAATGATTCATATAACTGAATATTTCGAATAAGCGAGTTTCGTATAAATAATCTTTCAAAGTATACAATAATAATAAATTTTTATAATTCATACAATAATGTGGCAGATATTAAGAGAAACATAAAAAATTAATTTAAATAAATTTCGTGGCATGCAAGAATTTCATAAGATTAAAATGAATCGAAATGCAACATCATAAAACAATATAAATGAATACTTTCTATAACTGAATACACGTATAAGTTAATAAATTAGTACATAGATTTTATGGGAGTTTCGCCGGGAAAATGAAATGTTTCGTATAACTGAATATTTCGTATAAGCGAGTTTCATATAAATAATTTTTCAAAGTATATGATAATAATAATAAAATTTTATAAATCATACAATGATGTGGCAGATATTCGGAGAGAAATTAAAAATTGCTTAAAAAAATTTCGTAGCATGAAAGAATTTCATAGGATTAAAATGAATCCAAATACAACACCCTAAAACAGTATAAATGAATACTTCGTATAACGGAATATACGTATACGTGAATAAATTATTACATAGATTTTATGGGAGTTTTGCAGGAGAAAATAAAATGCTTCTTATAACTGAATATTTCGTATAAGCGAGTTTCGTATAAACAACTTTTCAAAGTATATAATAATAATGATAATAATAATTTTTTATAATTCATACAATGATATGGCAGATATTAAGAAAGACATTAAAAATTGCTTTAAAATTTCGTAGCATGCAAAAATTTCATAGGATTAAAATGAATCGAAATACAACACCGTAAAACAGTATAAATAAATACTTCGTATAACTGAATACAGGTATAAGGGAATAAATTAGTACATAGATTTTATGAGAATTTCGCAGGGGAAAATAAAATGCTTCGTGTAACTGAATATTTCGTATCAGCGAGTTTCGTATAAATAATTTTTCAAAGTATATAATAATAATAATAATAATAAATTTTTATAATTCATACAATGATATGGCAGATATTAAGAAAGACATTAAAAATTGCTTTTAAAAAATTTCATAAGATTTAAAACGAATAACAATGCAACACTGTAAAACGATATAAATGAATGTTTCGCAGTATTGAATAGACGTATAAGTGAATAAATTAACACATGACCTTTATGGGAGTTTCACCGGAGAAATCAAAATGCTACATATAACTAAATATTTCGTATATATAATATTTCACGATATATAATAATAATAATTTTTTCGTAATTCATACAATAATATAGTAAATATTCATAGAAAAATTAAAATACTTTTAAAAATTTCGTAAGATTTAAAATGAATCGAAATGCAACATTGTAAAACGATTTTATGGATGTAAATAATAACGGGTTTAGAAATTACTTACATCTTTTTAGACAATCCAGTTTAGTTTAGAAATGAAGCTATTGTGCATACTTTACTCTGATCCTGACACCTAATAGTATGTAAAAAAGTAAAAGGAAAACGTCCTCCCAGCATAAAACATTGAGTTTTATCGTTAAGATAAATTAGATTTTATCAGCTAGTTTCTGCCGATAAATAGAAGGCATGCTTCTCTTGAGCAGGTTATTATTTTCTTTTGCACTTATCGACAGTTTAGCTTTTGTGTTTGCATTGCAAAATCTAAACTCGTGCTGTAGCTTATTTACACAGGTTGCATACATCCGTCCGTTTTCTGCGCTCTCGTTGAACGTAAATATGTGCATCGAATTACAAAATTCACTAAAATTCATTTTACTTGTAATTAATTTGAAATAAAATCTATTTTCAGATTAAAGAGAAAAAAACCACACAATCTAAATTTTTGTACGTTCCTGCGTTTCTTATACTGTCAGTACCGGCTATATGGTCACCCCGCTTATATAGTCAGTTTTCTAAGTCCCGTCTAACTTAATAAGAAACGTGTTAAAGTGCACCGCTTATACAGTCATTTTCTTTTTCTTGGTACTGGTTATAGGGTCAGTTTCATGTTTTCAACGAGTTTCCGTTTTTTCTTTCTTTTCGCTTTTTTTAAGAAGTAAGTACGAAATCGGAGAGGACCTGAATTCAAGCCTTTATTTCCCTCCCTTTCCACCTTTCTTGTTTGTGTAGTGTAACGTACTGGAAGTAAAGTAGGCGAGGCCTTCAATGAAACAGGCTAGAAATTTAGGTATTCTTGACTAAATATTTTATTCAATAGAATAAACTATGTACAGATATGTACAAATTCAATAAACGATAACATTCAGGGATCTCGTACAGAGATAATATGCACATACAAGGATGCGTGGGATACCGGAACAGTATGGCTAGGGCTCTAAAACACTATAACTGGAAACTAATTAGTGCTGGGGCTAATGTTGACACGATCACTCCGTCTGTCGATTAGCGCGGTTGGCTTTCACAGCAGGTTCGGAGGTTCCGAGTGCGTATCACGCTGGGATTCGTGAAGAAAACACAGGATGCAAGTCGATCCAAAATTAGAGTGCAAAGTCACTCTCGGCTGACTACTTCTATGCAAGAAGTTAACTATCAATCAGCAAATAACGGGGAAAGAATTCCCAAGTCGAATGTTCGACTATCTAGCAACGGAGACGCTGGCGGTCTCTAAAAAAAACAAACACCAGACACGGAGATACGAGCGGTCCTCGATCGACCAGGCTCTAGCAGGTAGAAGCCTCGAGAGAAGAACAAAAAGCTAAAAGCCCCCGTTCTAGTCCGGTCTTTTTCTTTTATACCCACACTAATACACTTCTCGGTCCTTCGAGAAACTTCCCGAGCCAGGGTGACGCAATCTTGCGGTCACTCCCAAGTCTCCGATCAGCTGTCCTGTTTTCCAGATGTAGCAGTTCTCAGATTCATCAACTTAACCAACTTAATGGCCTTTTTGTAACCGCTAATGGGCGGCAAGGTGCACTAAATTATGTACACAGTAAAGGTCCATTCAACAGGTTACAATGTCCAGACGGTTCGGAGCCGGCGACGCACCGTTTCAATTACGGTGTTTAGACCACCTGGTTCTATTATAGGCTAATCGTGAGTCCACGACGAAAAGTCACCTTTTGGGCTCCTTGTTCGTTTTGGGGTCATGTAACGGATCGTTACAGTAGACATCACCTCTCTCAGTTCTCCCTAGAGATGTAAAAAACCCGGAATTTTGAAGAGGCGGGAATAAACACGAAAATTTTGGGGAATAAACCCGGAATTTTGGGAACTTTGGGAAGAAATCATTTTAACAATGTTTACATTTATTTTTTCAACAGTAGCTATTTACAGAGTATCTGCCAAAATAAAATTTTTCAAATCCATGACTTTTCATGACTTTCCCTGATTTAGCGGATCATTTTCCATGACTTTAAAAAGCTTTCGTTAAAGTATATATAAATAAAACTTCTGATGTACATACAAATAAAATATATGCTTTTAAAGAAATTACAGGAATTTTATCATAAAAAAACTATAAACTTACTTTATAAGTGTTAATAAACTCACATACATAAAAATAAATTGTTGTATCTACATATCTAAGTTTAATCATATAGCAGTTTTTCAATCAAAATGTTTCCAATTTGAATTCAGGGTACTTTGGTATTATCCAGGTGACCATGAATAATAGCCAAATATAACCCTATAATGTTTATATACAATATCCCTAGAGATAAACCTATATTTTGTGCAAAAATCTTGACTAATTTTTATTAAAAAAATAATTATTAATATATTAATAAAATTTTAATCTACAATTTAAGAAAAAACCAGAATAATATATATTTACCCACCCATTAAGCGTTCTTGCTTTGAGTTTCCTTGGTGAACAAATTTTACTTGGCAATAGGGTCAATAAGATAATACATAAATACCAAACTCAGTAACTTCAGCCAAATGACAAGTAAAAATTGAATTAAACAATTCAATGCATTTTTATTTAATCGGTAGTTTAGCAGATCTATGACTTTCCATGACTTTTACTCATTTTACTTGAAAAATCAAGACTTTCCATGAAAAAATTAATCCATTGTCTAAATCCATGATTTTCCATTACTTTCCTTGACTTTCCAGGTGCGCGGAAACCATGTATTTACGAACTAGCCTATTATTTTTAGAGATTATTATTTTATAAGATTTTTTTTTTTACTTTTAGCAATATATATATATATATATATATATATATATATATATTCAAGAAATAACAGCAATGAGCATTTAAATGATTTTATAGTAGTACTTATGTAATGAATTACCTTGTTATAGTCTTATCAAACACATAACTGGTTGCTTCCATTTTAATTGCTAGTATAATTATTATATACATTATTTTTGATTATTATTTAATATGTAAATTGCTTTATGCTAAACTTTTCCCCCTCTTTTTATAATATAAAAATAAATATCTTGAAATTTAAAATAACAGTTTATTATTTTTTGTAGTGCATATATCATATAAAGGTGCAATCAAATGACAATGTTGCATTTTGTGTCCAATTCCTACACACACACACAATATATATATATATATATATATATATATATATATATATATATATATATATATATATATATATATTAACGAATTCTCGTTACATTGAGTTCCTGATACAGACTTAACTAAAACCGTGAGAAAAACCAGCCTAACTTAGAAGAATAGCAAACTTGCCTATTGTGGACACTTAAACTGAGTTCTTCTTTACCTAGTGAAAGGACGTTGTTTCGCGCAGAATGGGATGCTGAATAGGGGATTGTGAACACCAAGGACCATCTAAATCATTCTGTCTGAGAAATTCGTTGGGATGCTGGCGAAGTGTTTCCAGTGTTCGTTTCAATGGCATCCCGAAGAAAGAGTTTCACACGACAGAAGTCCTCTACATTGTAAGGGAAGCAACAATACTTTCCTATCTTGTTCTCCAATTGATTGTCCACAGACAGTGACTAATGATCGGCGATATTGCTCGCGATTACTGCAACTTCTCTGGCACCTGCGAGAGAGTCTACGCGCGCTTTCCCCACCACGTCATCAACCAGCTGTCCGATCAGCTAAGATAGACATTCTTGTGCAGATGACTATATAACAGGGCTTCGAACCGGAACTGAACCGAAAACCGAAAACCGGAAAAAACCGTTATTTTGGTCGGAACGAAAACCGGAACTGAACCGAAAAAAATATCGGTTTATTTCGGTTCGATATATCTTTCAGTCATTTTGTTACTGTTACCAACTTATCAATATTTTCTAATTTAACGTCAACTTTATAATTACATATCCGCACTTGTATAAGATTGCAATGGTGGTTTTGGCAGCTCCAGCTACACAAGTTAGTGTTGAAATTTATTCTCCGAGACAACAGAAGTAATCTCAGTGAAACCACGTTAGAAGATATATTAATAATTAGAGGCAATTTTCATATGTTAAATAAATAATATATTTTTTACACAATTATTGCAAGGCCAAGTGCACGATGTGAGAGTCAAACGACGAATGTGGGTAATCATGAACCTAGTTGTCAAATGAGATTTTGATAATGGATAACAATGCCAATGCTCGCCGCTCTTATCGTACCTGCTGTTTGTATCAATTCACATAGTATACCAATTAAAAAAAGAATAAAATTTTCTAAATTTTGATAGAATTACATTTTTTGTTTATGATAGAATTATATTTTTAGTACAAATAAGAATATACATAAAATGAAATTATTCATTTGGAACTGAAACGAAAACAGTTATTTTTGGCGGAGCGAAAACCGGAACTGAACCAATATTAATTTTTTAGTTGAACCGGAACGAAAACCGGAACAAAAAAAATTACGGTTCGAAGCCCTGCTATATAAGAAGAAAGAGTTACACCCCCAGAAGAGGATTTTTGACCGATCGAGTCTGGTGTTAACTCATCGGCCCAGAACGACGAGGGAGCGACTGAGTATCCTCCCCACGTTTTCTTTTTTCTCTTAGGAAGCTGATTCCTGCATAGAGATGTAAAAAACCCGGAATTTTGAAGAGGTGGGAATAAACCCGGGAATTCTGGGGAATAAACCCGGAATTTAGGGAACTTTGGGAAGAAATCATTTTAACAATGTTTACATGTATTTTTTCAACAGTGGTATTTAAGAACTAGCATATTATTTCTAAGAGATTTTTTTTTTTAATTTTAGCAATATATATATTCAAGAAATAATAGCAATGTGAATTTAAATGATTTTATAGTAGTACTTACGTAATTAATTACCCTGTTAGTCTTATCAAACACATAACTGGTTGCTTCAGTTTTAATGGCTAATATAATAATTATATACATTATTTTTTATCATTATTTATTATGTAAATTGCTTTATGTTAAACTTTTCCCCCTCCTTTTATAATATAAAAATAAATCATTAAATTTAAAATAACATTTTATTATTTTTTGTAATACATATATCATTTAAAGGTGTAATCAAAAGACAATGTTGCATTGTGTGTCCAATTTCTACACACAATTATATATATATTTATATATATATATATATATATATATATATATATATATATAGAGAGAGAGAGAGAGAGAGAGAGAGAGAGAGATGTTATCCAAGAAAAATAATGATTTATGGGTTTTGATACACTACAGATTATTGCCTAATATTTATGCAATAATAAAAATATTGGACATTTCTCAAAGGAAAAATAGACTCACACTTTCATGCTAAACATGATACCTTACCAAATAGAGTTAGTGAATCCCAATTATTCAATTTTTTGACTGTTTGGCTTCCTTACACGTTTATTCATTACAGTAGCAAGTTAACTATTAATATCAAATCATTTATGAAATGTAAAAATTGTCTTGTGCAATTAGGATAAAAGTAAACAAAATACTTCAAAATTCCCATGTTTTGGAAATTTTCAAAATTCCCTTCCCAAAAAACCCGTTTTTTTCTCAGGTTTAAACCGGGTTTTTTCCACTGCTCACAACTCTATTCCTGCATCGATCATTTATTTCATTGTAGATATTCATCATTTTCATCTGTATTTAGCATAACTTCAATATTGTGTTTCTTAATATCTTTAGTCTGTACGTAGGCCTCCGCTATCTTTTTTCGGGCTCACTTAGAGCCCCAGTACGCTACAATATATATATATATATATATATATATATATATATATGTGTGTGTGTGTGTGTGTGTGTGTGTGTGTGTGTGTACACAAAGAGTGAGAGGTTATCCAAGAAAAATAATGATTTATGGGTTTTGTGACACTACAGATTATTGTCTAATATTTATGTAATAATAAAAATATTGGATATTTCTCAAAGGATAAATATACTCATACTTTCATGCTAAACATTATACTTTGCCAAATATAGTTAGTTAATTATTCAAATTTTTTTCATAGCATATGATTGTTAAATTTTGTGAAAATATCAACTTTTGAGGTCTACAACAAAGACAGAAAAAAATGGTGGTTTCCATTGTGTCATAGGAATTAGCAACTTCAAAATACTTCAAAATTCCCATGTTTTGGAAATTTTCAAAATTTCCTTCCCAAAAAAACCCGTTTTTTTCTCAGGTTTAAACCGGGTTTTTTCCACTGCTCACAACTCCAGTTCTCCCCCTGACAAGAGGTGGACATCTGTCTGTTTATTGGTTGAAGTTATCTCTCCCTGCTTAAGTTGAAATTGAGACGAAACATGTAAAGAAAATTTTGTTGCATTTGGATCCTACGTCACGAATAAGAACGTTCATTTTTTAATTATGACTTCGAAATGAAATAATTTATCATTTGCGGCCAAAAATGAATTGATTGAAAATTTTAAAAAATCTAATCTTTTAAAGGCTGCTTTCGCCAAAGCAAATTCGATTCCCCGGCGACATTAAACAACATTTTAGCTGCCAAACTTTGGTCCTCAAGTGTTGAAATCGGTGATGAAGAAAGAAAACGTCAGCGCTTGTCACCTTATGGGAATGTGAATAAGGCTCTTCTGTTATGGATTAAAAAATGCACGGTATATGCACAATAGTGCATATACCGTGCATT
>CM063510.1:951169-1046169 GCA_032207245.1 Pardosa pseudoannulata | reverse complement strand
GTGTGGTTTCCAGTGTGGAGGTGTGGGAACAGCCAAGTTATCTCTGCCAATTGAGAGCTGTGAAATTTCTGGTCTTCGTTATATAGTTATTATTGGAATATACTACAGACGACCTTGATAGACATGATAACCTACAAGAACAAATTCTCTGGTTTCTGTTTGTATCAAGTATATGGGATAATACACAAAGCATACATCAAACGAATGTAATAACTTGAAAAAAAATTACTTTATCTGGAATATTTAGGATGTCTTTGGCAATCTACATTATCACGAGCAAGGGAAAAATAGTATTGCTGACAAGGATATATTGGCAGAGAAGAATTTTAAAATTATCATAATACTTAAATTATATCAATATTTGGCAATATATTGATAAACTATCCAGCCCTAATAAGCATCTACTAAAACAAAAAAATTAGTGTTGCCATCAGTCAGATATCCGTTTCTAGAAGCAGGTTAATTTAAATCCGTTGATTTTCTTAAAACAGCATTAATTTAAATCAGGAGAATTTTCCTTTAAATAAGTAACCAGTCATAAAAACAATGATACAACATTGCTAATTTTTTTTCTCTCTTTAAAATGAATCAAAAACTGGCCTATTATAATGGAAATTTAGGAAGAGCTTCAGGACAAAACTAACACCAGTGTATACATTGAAGTGGTACATATTAGTCTGCAATGGGATACAGATGGTCTTTTAAATAAATAAGAACCTATTCTTATAGTATTAGTTGATTGGAGTGCTACAGTTTAATTTTTTTGCAACACAAATGCTAATTATAGTGTTAGATTTTATTTAAAAAATACTTGTATTATGGCTAAAGCTGTACATACTTGGAAAACAATAGAAATCAAATTTAAAGATGTTTACCAATACAATTTAAAAGCAATTATGTGCATCACAAACATTTGGAACAATACATTTTTTTAGTAGACCCTCATTTTTGTGGAAAGAAAAAACTCGCTGTTATTGGCATAGGAAAAATTACTCATCAAAAACCATTCACGTGATCATAAAATTCCTAATAAAGCTTTTATTATTTTTATTAATTCCTTTTTATACCTGTTTTGCTTAATCAGATTTCTCCTCTTGATTGGTAGAAATAGAACTTTTTCTCTAGTGAAAATATAAATGTTGAGCACCTGCACCAAGCACTTCATCAATTATTGACTACATTATCTGCTTTATTTATTTTTCCCGAATGGATTAGTACAGTCTAAACTTCTCAACAGACTAGAAAATGACAATGCAGCTAAACTTGTTTTTCTTTATAAAACTCTTAATACTGCCACTATGCAAAGAGTGGGTTGTAATATTTTCATTAGAATTAAAACTCACAGTTATTGCTAAGTCTATTTGACTTTGTAATACACAATTTTGCACTGTGGCTTAAGAATAATTAAATTTAAAATAACATCATGATTTTTGTATACCCAATCTTGTAAACAAGAGAGCTCCAGATATCTGATATCTGGCAAAATCAGAATATGCTTCATCTGTACTTTTTTGTTTTGGCTCTTAAAATTCATTTTATTTTCCAGTCAAACAATTCTTAACTAAACATAAAATGTTCAAGGTGAATTATTTTTTTCTCGATCTCAAACAAACTTCTGAATATTGTTTATTAAAATATTTGTAATAAAACTGAGTACAATTTTTTAAGACGTTAAGAATTTTGAAAAGTTATAAAAGTCATAATAAGAAAAGATTAAAATATTGTTGTTAAAACGTCTCACATTAATGCCTTTACATAAGTTGTATTTAACAAAAATGAAACATCATATCCCGTTATATCTATATAAAGTTACAGAAAAAATTAAGAATAAGAATATTGTTGGATGATTCAAATTTTATTTTTTAAAAAATGCTTTTATATTTCAAATGTTTTATTATAATTATAGTGCCTTATGTATTTTGTATAAAAGTATTATTTATGTTCATATTGAATCATATATTAAAATCTGATTGTAACTATCTATGTATGTATATATGTACGTGCATCTATCTCCTCAAGAACTGCTGGATGCAAAAGATGCAGACCAATCTGGGGATGTCATTTCACCCATTTGTGTTCTGATATTCCAATTAGTTGAAAAGATATTAATGAAAAACTGACCAAAATGTCACTTTAATTTTGTGGCACGCGCAATTCCATTGTTGAGTTGGCGTCAAAAAGTGACAGTGTTATTTAATCTTGGCATTCTTATAGCCTGTTATTGGGTATTCTGAGTATGATAAAAATGTATCTACGCTATTAAACTTGAAGTCTAAAGAAATATATTTATGATAATTTATATCTATGTAAGACTATTTTGGCACGTGCTAAATACTTAACTCAACTTTTTTAGAAAAACATATTTTCTATTTTATTAGCTTGGCATGATTTTTATTTTCAATAAATATAAACTTGCCATATTCTATCAAATTTGTTTGTATTTTTGCAGCTGCTATTTCTTAAACAAAAATTAACTTATTGTTATATGTTTTGATATTTTATCTGGACGGTATATTTATTTTAAATAAATTTAAAGTCGCCATGTCCAATCAATATTTTTATATGTCATAACTATCAAATTATAAAGAAAAACTAACGCATTGCTATAGGTTCTATTGTTTAAAATTTAACTAAATCATTCATAATTAAATATAACACATACATCATTTACTTATGTGAAGGCCATAAGTGATTTTTCAATTTGGCGCACCTTTACATTTATTTCTAGAAATTATGAGATTGCTTCTGACGCAGATGTTGGGTGTGAAATATCTCAACTACCATATGCACCCCAAATGCTCCAAATGCCTATGTCTACAAATCTGAATCCATTGGTGCCAAAATTTAATACACTGTTGTGTCATTTAAAAGAGAAAGCTGATGAATTTGGCATCATAACACAACAGTTTACAGAGCCTATACATAGTTATAACCATGATTATCTATTATTAATAAACTACCGTATTCAGGGCCGTAGCCAGAAATTATTTTCGGAGGGGGACCAAGGGAGAAAGACATCTTTATTTGTGAATAATATTTCAATTGATGCAAGGGAAAGCACTGTATTTACAGAATACAGTGCCAGAAATAGAGTGTTGTATTTCCGGCCAGCGGCCTAGCAAAACTTTTGTGGTCTCAGCAGTTTTTTTCTAAGAGAATAACTGTCCTTGCTATGAACAGCTAAGCAGATAGCACATAAACACACAAATGTGGGACATTGTCTATCTACAAAAGGGTCTTTCAAAGTTTCGGAGGGGGGAGAGACCAGTCCCCCAAATACCTGCCCCCTGCCTACAGCCTTGACCATATTCATTAACAATTTTGCAGTGTATGAGGTTTATTATTTTAATGTGAATATCTAAAATAATGGTTCTAAAACTTTACTTGGGAATATTTATTACCCAGACCGAAGGCTGGATGCGAAGCAGATAGTATAGAATTAAAAGTTGAATATTTAAAAAATATATAATACCAATAATTAATTACATTTCATATTACACAAACCTCTACAAAATCTATCATGAAACAAGAATAAACAAATATTTATTTATGCAGCCAAAGTAACAAATATTTAATAACATTGCTTTAGAAAATAAATTGTTATTCTATAAAATGTTTCAATGAACTACATGAATAAGAAATTATACTATTCTTAATGATTGAAAGTTCTGAGACATTTATATATTGAAAATAATTTTATTTTTTAAAAAATGCTTTTATATTTCAAATGTTTTATTATAATTATAGTGCCTTATGTATTTTGTATAAAAGTATTATTTATGTTCATATTGAATCATATATTAAAATCTGATTGTAACTATCTATGTATGTATGTATGTACATGCATCTATCTCCTCAAGAACTGCTGGATGCAAAAGATGCAGACCAATCTGGGGATGTCATTTCACCCATTTGTGTTCTGATATTCCAATTACTTGAAAAGATATTAATGAAAAACTGACCAAAATGTCACTTTAATTTTGTGGCACGCGCAATTCCATTGTTGAGTTGGCGTCAAAAAGTGACAGTGTTATTTAATCTTGGCATTCTTATAGCCTGTTATTGGGTATTCTGAGTATGATAAAAATGTATCTACGCTATTAAACTTGAAGTCTAAAGAAATATATTTATGATAATTTATATCTATGTAAGACTATTTTGGCAAGTGCTAAACACTGAACTCAAGTTTTTTTAAGAAAAACATTATATTTTCTATTTTATTAGCTTGGCGAGATTTTTATTTTAATAAATATAAACTCGCCATGTTCTATCAAATTTGTTTGCATTTTCGCAGTTGCTATTAACAAAAATTAACTTATTGTTATATGTTTTGATATTTTAAACTAGGTTTTTTTATTATTTGGTAAATATAATTTTTATATTTTATCTGGACGGTATATTTATTTTAAATAAATTTAAAGTCACCATGTTCCATCAATATTTTTATATGTCATAATTGTCAATTTTTAAAGAAAAACTAACGTGTTCCTATGCGTTTTATTATTTAAAATTTAACTAAATCATTCATAATTAAATACAACAAATACTTCATTTGCTTATGTGCAGGCCCATTAGTGGTTTTTCAATTTGGTGCACCTTTACATTTATTTCTAGAAATTATGAGATTGCTTCTGACGCAGATGTTGGGTGTGAAATATCTCAACTACCATATGCACCCCAAATGCTCCAAATGCCTATGTCTACAAATCTGAATCCATTGGTGCCAAAATTTAATACACTGTTGTGTCATTTAAAAGAGAAAGCTGATGAATTTGGCATCATAACACAACAGTTTACAGAGCCTATACATAGTTATAACCATGATTATCTATTATTAATAAACTACCGTATTCAGGGCCGTAGCCAGAAATTATTTTCGGAGGGGGACCAAGGGAGAAAGACATCTTTATTTGTGAATAATATTTCAATTGATGCAAGGGAAAGCACTGTATTTACAGAATACAGTGCCAGAAATAGAGTGTTGTATTTCCGGCCAGCAGCCTAGCAAAACTTTTGTGGTCTCAGCAGTTTTTTTCTAAGAGAATAACTGTCCTTGCTATGAACAGCTAAGCAGATAGCACATAAACACACAAATGTGGGACATTGTCTATCTACAAAAGGGTCTTTCAAAGTTTCGGAGGGGGGGAGAGACCAGTCCCCCAAATACCTGCCCCCTGCCTACAGCCTTGACCATATTCATTAACAATTTTGCAGTGTATGAGGTTTATTATTTTAATGTAAATATCTAAAATAATGGTTCTAAAACTTTACTTGGGAACATTTATTACCCAGACCGAAGGCTGGATGCGAAGCAGATAGTATAGAATTAAAAGTTGAATATTTAAAAAATATATAATACCAATAATTAATTACATTTTATATTACACAAACCTCTACAAAATCTATCATGAAACAAGAATAAACAAATATTTATTTATGCAGCCAAAGTAACAAATATTTAATAACATTGCTTTAGAAAATAAATTGTTATTCTATAAAATGTTTCAATGAACTACATGAATAAGAAATTATACTATTCTTAATGATTGAAAGTTCTGAGACATTTATATATTGAAAATAATTTACAACTTGAAGCCAACCATGAAAAATATCACACTCCTGAAGTACAGTGCAAGAATTCTATCCAAAAAAAATTTCTTAAAGTTAACTCACATATTATTTTGTAAACTTTATAAGCATATCTAGAAACAACCTGTAGAATTTAAATAAGATTCAGTTTACTTTTACCAGGAAAAAAACTGGTGAATAAAAGAAGCATTTCAAATTAAACAAGATATCGAGTCTAATTTTCAAAGTTTTCCAATTTAAAAAAAACTATCCATGATTGAAAAATTTCAAAGCTCAAACTTATTATATTAACTTTAAATGGTAAGTATCATAATTATACATTTTGTTAAAATAATTTAAAGGAAATGAAATGATAGAACATTAAACATAAATTCAAAAGGCTTAAAGATATTAAAAAAAAAGGCTATTCATCTACATATATGCTGTAAGTAGATCTAGAAACACAGCATTATCTTCAAAATTCCTCACATCCTGAACAAGGTCGAACAATGGCCAAATGGTAGAGTGCTGTTCTTCAGTACAGTTCACGGGTTCAAATCGCACTGCTTTTATAGATTTTTGTAGCAGTTCAGAATTGGCTTTAAACAGTAGGTTCCAATATAATTAGCCCTCATAAGCAAAACAGTAGACCATAGTGCTCCAAACCAAACCATGATGAATACATATGCTTGAATACATAGTGTTACAGCTCCTAGTGCCAGCTAGGTGGCAGTGTGAGCACCAGAAACTGAAATGAGAACAGTAACTTTTGCTTTTTTTTAGTGGACTACTGTCTGAGTGTGTCCTACATGTTGTATACATTGTGTTTATGATTAATAAAATGTTTAGAAGTGAATTTAATAGTTGTTAAAAGAAATGAAGAATCTAATCCATATACATTAAGCAACTAGGCGTTCAACCTTTACAACATGAGTACCCAAATTTGATTCATTTACGATGAGGTATCTTTAAATGATAGAGATTTAAAATCACACTATTGGTATGGATGTTTGAAACCCTTCAGAATCAGCAATAAGGGGTAGGTTCCACAATATTGATTATAGTGATCAAAAGTAAGCAAAATTTTGCATATAACAAGCAACAGTGTTGACAGCATGAAATAAATTATTTTACTTTTGCAACAAACTATAATATTCATTGCTTTGAATATTAGTTTAAAACAATAATCAACACTATGCTTTTAGTACTGATAAAATAATATACTGCATCAGGTTTAAATGTCCAACTTTTCACAAAAGATAGAAAAACATAGTACTCGAACATGGAAATTAAAAGCAATTCATAGCACTTAAATGTTTATTTAAGAGAAAATTCTTCTGGCATATAGTTTATATGTTACAAAAATTGCAGTTCTTTGAAATAATATGAATTATGAAAAGTTATAGTACCAATATTTAACAAACTAGTTAAAATTCATGACTACAAATAAATCAGGTATTATATTAAGTGAAAAATTAAATACCACAATGCTAAATGTTATATAATACTAACTTTTTTAAAGTGTTCAATGAAATATTATTTACTTACTTTATAAACAACTTTTTAACTTAATAAATAAAATTAGGGACTAGTTATTATTATTGACTAATAATACTTAATATTATACCATTTCTGTTCCTGTCATTCATTATTTAAATTATTACTTAAATTATTTGATTATTTAAACCATCTATTATTGCAAAACTAAACTGATGAAAGTTATTAAATACAATACACTTTATTTTTAAATTTGATTTTATATATTTATATTTTCTAAATATTTCTTGTATATGTCTATCTGTGTATAATATATATATACATAGAGATATAATATATACACAGACTAACTTCTCCATTTATTCATTGGTTTGGTTTGGTGTGCTTTTGCAACTTTTGTCTACTTTTTGCAACACGAGGGCTAATGAGACCAGGACCTACAGCTTAAAGCCGATTCTGAACGGCTACGAACATCCATGCCATTGTGGAATTCGAACCCACAAACTCCGGTACCGAAGGCCAGCACCCTAACCAATCAACCAGCGTTCAGCCCATTTATGCATTGAACAATCTCCTCAATATTCACATTATCAACCTTTGTACAATAAAATACCTTTTACTGGTGAATATTAAATCTTTGAAAAGAAATACATATCTATATAACTGATATACTAGAGGTATATTAGAAAATAAGACGTGAAGCAGTAATAGTAAAACAAAAATATCCTTCATGAAAGTTAAATAAAATATACTTCCTATACATAAGTAAAGCTTTTCTATGATTATTCCTTAACAATGTCTTATATACTTAGAATAAAAAAAACTTGAAAGAATAATTATATACATTGATAACAATACTATTCCAATAAAATACCTGGTTTTATTAAACCATATATATATGATATAAACAATTATTAAATGCACAAAAATATATTTTTTAGAAAATTTCGAAATAGCACTAATATTTTTGCAGTGGCTGGTTATATTTTAATGTTATTTTTATCTAGAAATGGAAATATATTCAAAGAGAATATTTTCTTTTATAACAGATACTTAAAGATATGAGAAATCAATTAAACTATCTCAGAATTTTCAACATTTTTCAAATACAACATCAAATATAAGATTACATATTGTTTTAACCTTTCTTAATTTGCCAAAGTTTTATCATATTATCATCACTACAAGAAGCTAATAAACCAGAAAGTTTTGGATTCCAAGCTACAGCATTAACATCTTGTTCATGAGCACTAGGTTCTGAAGTTAAAAGTGAAAATATTGGTGCGTTAGGGTCCGAATCTGGTTCTTCACAAAAAACCCTAATACAATTATCCCCACAGGCAGTTGCAATGAAGTCAGAGGAAGAACACCAAGAAATGTCATAGATAGCACGATGATGGTATCCCGATAAAGTACAAACACATTTCCACGTTGGGTCATGATTAATAGTTTCTATACCTTCAGTATTACCTGGTAGGTATTCTCGCCATATTTTAACAGTTTTATCATCGCTACAAGAGGCCAACATATTTCCGGAATTATTAAAATCCATTGCCCACACAGTTGAAGTGTGAGATGAAAGAGAGCAAAACACACTCCAGTCGTCACATTCTTCTTTGTATAACTTGATAGTATCATCATAGCTGCAAGATGCAAGAATATCTTTATTGGGATGCCACAATACTCGTTTTACATCTTGTGTATGGCTATTGAGGACACTGGCACATTCGTATTCACAACCTTCTCCAACTTCCCATATCCATACTGATTTATCTCGGCTGCAAGTGGCTAAATACTGACCGGACGATGACCACGAAACACTTTTAACTTCATTTTCATGACCCTCTAAAGTAGCAACACACTCGAACTCTCCACTACGGCGATCCCATATACAGGTCGTACCATCGAAGCCACAAGATGCTAAATAATTGCCACATAATGACCAAGCTATACTACGAATTGTTCCTTTATGAGCATCAGTAAGAACAGACGCTGATTCCCAGGAGTCATTATTTTTCTTCCAAATACGAACCGTACTATCCCCACTACAGCTAGCTAATAAAGTTCCCGACGGACTCCATCGGACACACCACACTCGCTCCTCGTGACCAGAAAGCGTTGCTACTTTAGTGATTGACATATTCTACAGCAAAAGCAAAAATGTGAAGTTTAAACGGATTTGTGAATAACGTTCCGTATATTAATCATAGCATATAAGACACTGTAATTCTTCAGTTAAGCATACAGAAGGCTTTCATTAGCTTGTAAATCTGATACAATAACGACTTTGAACTGCGAATGAAAACAAACCGGTTGTTATCGAGTTGAGAAGTAATATCACCACAGAAAGATGAGGATTGATCAGAACTTTCTGGACCAAGCCCTCTAGTTCTGATATACCTAGGATTTTGGCAAAAATAAACTTTGATATAAATTTTTCTACTCTAAGAGGAGTATTTGGCTATAGTATAAAGTAGTAAAACCTATCATTTATCGTATAAATTGAGATCACAATTATTTCCTTTTTTTAGACAAAAAGAAAAACGTCTAGTCATCGCAACCGAAACTTTTAGCCATTCACTGAACTACAAATAATTCAACTGCTTAGCCATATCATAAAGTAAATGCACCTGTCAGCATATGGATCATGTCATGGTAACTCCTTTGTTCTTAACACTCAAACAGTTAATAAAGAATACACTTGTTATGTTGTACCTGGAAATGAATATATTGATTTTGAGGATACCACAGAGCAGTAGTTCTCTTAACTTTTTTCCTTTATGGTTCCCAGTTTAGAAACCGTGGAGGTAGATTATCCATCATACCTCGAGATACATACAATGTCGCTTCTTATCAGGTTTCGACAGTAATGTAGATGTAAGAGAAGAAATTTTAACTTAAGTAACATCAAGTAACTCAAGTAGTTTAAGAAATTTTAAATTTTAACTTAAGTAAGGTCAGTAACGCCTTCTTTATAATAATTTCGCATATTTTCTTGATTATTATCATGGCACTCTCAGCTTACTCTTGCGGCACCCCAAGTTTAAGAATCGCTGCCATAGGTCATATGTTTTATAGCCTCAGTATGCCTATTGGATATGAGGAGCATTTTATTTACAAAAGACTTACCAAATCGATTAAAGTATGACATTTAGAAAAAGTCAGTGCAAGGAAATAAAAAGGCAGAGAAATCCTAGAAAAGGCCACGAAAGTGAGTTTAAATTTTCGAACATGAGTTATCTTCATCTCTGCGCACGAAGACTCGAAGAGAAGAAGTCTTCACGTAAAGCACTGTAGACGACCGCGAACTTCTCCGGTACTTCTTCGAATCGTAATCCAGCAAATTGATCTCTTTACTAATGTTATAAGGATATTGGAAGATCTTGGTTGTAAAATTGATATTTGTAGTGTGAATAAGTTCGATGTTAAAATTCCTGCACAGACGGATTCAGTGAGAAGTAATTAGCAGTAAGCGCCTTCCCCTCCTCCTGAAGAAATAAAGTTTGTACTAGATAAAATGTCGAACTACCCCAAATAAAAAATATTAATTTTTGGGTGTTGAATTTTAGAAAAAATTAGATATTTGAATCCACATTTTTTTATTTAGCAAATCAATGCTGTCTAATTAGCATGAAGTCATACATATGTGTAGATGTTTTCACATTTTACACTCACGTTCAAAATTTTCTTTATATTCATAAATTCCCAGATTTCTCAGTAACTGTGAACTATTAATTTATGACTTTTCTTGAATTATACATCACATTACGGCTCATACATACAGGGAAAATAACTTAAGATCACGGCATATGAGAAATAATTATAGCATGAAACAATAAAAATAGTAATAAAAAGTAACAAAGAGGGGTTAAACAAGGAATAGGAATAACTCAGAATAAAAGAAAGATTTAAGAATTTAATATTAAATTCGTAAACATTGTATTCTTAAAATATTGAATGTGGTCTTCCCTGACAGACAAATCATAACATGTTTTCATGTTGGCAATAAATTGCATGTATCAAATAAATTCATGCTAGTAACTAACTACAAATTGGTGAATTAAACTTCCCTCTACCAGCAATGTCGCCTTAAGAGCATTTACATATGTAACAGGAGAATATGTGAATTTCTCTTTCAATATAATCCCGCAAGCTTTCTGTCAGGTTATGAAGATTTTGCTGACTATGATATTTGCTCAGTGTCTACTCTTTTAAGGAATTTGTGAATGAAGTTTACTCGATGTAAAAGAGTATTATTGTCCATGAATAAAAAGTAAAATTCATATGTACCTCTGAAAACTCTTACATTAGGCTCTAAGACCTCATCCCGATATCTTTTGGCTGTCCCATACGAATTGTTAAAAACGTGTAGGAGCGTACATCCATACATCATTATTCCTTTCCATACTATCATATTGGTACAACCGAAATGGTCACGTTGAAGAAATAATTTTGTGTTCCTGACTTACAGAAACTAAACTTCAACCCATCAATAAAGAGAGCATAGAGCTATTGGTGTTCATTACAGTTCTGGTGTTCTTTGCGTCAATTAAAATTATCATTTTTTTTTTCGTGAAAACAGTGAAACATACACTTTTGACTTTCCAGCACCAAAGACTTTTTTATTAAACTTCTGTAAACCATTTGACGTGATGCAGCAATTCCAGTAGTGGTTGCAAGCTCTGAACAGAACAAATGACAACAGCAGTATTCATTTGTTTACAATTTAGTCAAGGCCTTCTTATATTTCCATCGTCTTGAAATTGCTTACAAAAGTTGAGACTCTCTGTCTTGAAATATTCAGACATTTGGCTGTTTCAGTGATTGGCTGTCCTGCTTCTAAAAGGCCTTTTACTCACCTCTTCACAGATTCTTCCGAATAATACTTCGAAGCTATAACGAACCGATTCGAATTCTTGCACACTGAAATCAATCGCCATACAGAAGAAATTCCCTTTCCGCAAAGTGTTTAATCTACCTTCAGATGATATAAGCCTGGATTTCCAATAAGAAATAGTTTGATTACTTTTATTTGTATAATGCTAAATTAGGCTTGTTTTTGACACATTTCCTATAAACATGTATCCCACTTATGTGATTAGTTGGATATTTCCTTCAATATCATTATTTTGGAGTATGTAAAGATAATTTTTGACATGAGTGTAATTTTAAATAAATTCTAAGATGCTGATTATACAAATTTGAAATTACTCATGTATGTACAAAGAAGTTATAGCTATAATTTGAGCTAAGAGAAAGATTCTATATTAGACCATAATTTGGATACTGTTGTGAATTAAGTTTTCCCTATTCATTGTTGACGCATTTCCCAGCAATCCTTCAACGTAACCAGGTCCTGGACCACTTCTTGATAAACCTTGGACTTAAGTTAACCCCCATAGCCAAAAGTCGTATGGGGTAAGATCAGGCGACCGAGGTGGCCATGCATTTGGAAAGTAGCTGCTAATGACTCTTTCTGTTGTGAATTTCTGTCGTAGCATCTGTTGAACCCGTACAGCAACGTGTGGAGGGCTCCATCTTGCATGAAAATGATTTCCCCCAGTCACTGTCTTTGCTGAAGTGCCGGAATGACAAAGCTGTTCAACATGTGGCGATATTTCTCTCCGGTAACAGAACAGGTTTCCGGTCCTGTCGGGGTAATGTTCTCATAGAAGAATGGACCTACGATAAATTCCGCTGTGAACCCACACCAAACAGTTACCTTTGGTGAATGTAAGGGAATACTGTGACTGCATGTGGTGATTTGTCATCCCAAATTCTGCAGTTCTGGGTATTCACAGTTCCATTTAGGTAAAAGTGGGCCTCGTCTCCCCATAAGATTTTCCACGGCCAAGCATCCACCTCCATTCTGACAGGAAAGGTGAGAGCAAAAGTCAATCGCTTATCATGGTCGGGGTACAGTAACTCCTGTACATGGCTGATCTTGTACAGATAGAAGTTGATAATCCCCTATATAATAATAGCCTAAGTTATCTGTCCGTCTGTCCACCAATTTATGAAGCGGTTGGACCCGGAATGGATTCCCCGGCTAAAGGCAGGCGATTAAATTGATCCTTTTATCCACATAATAAATAGGTAAAAATTACAATTTTTCTAGCACGATGACGTCATTCCTTTCGCCATCTCATATAATCATTTCTCATTTTAAATGATTTAAATATCTCGTGCATTATTTTCATACGTTTTATCACTGAACTTACATATTAAGCAAATAATTTTCTTTTATATTTGTATTAAATAATAGATTAAGTATATAAGTGATAATTTTAAATTTAATCATTGATTATTTTTGTTGCAATGAAAATTTGATCACCGGTATTAACAAATTGTTTTCAAAAAATTCTAGGAGTTTATTTCACGGACTAATAAATATCTAACGTTTGAGTTATATATCTTTGAAAATTAAGAATTTTGTTTGCTTGTGTGTTTGTTTTTTATACATAACCACACGGTTTGACTAAATGAATTCCGCGTGATTCTAAACTGCATTCACAATGTAGAGAGACTTTAGAGGAGTATAAAGATAAACACATTATTGAGCATGTACTAGATAATTCTCAGCCAAAACACAAACCATTTTAATACCTGCTTCATGGGGTACTTTACAATGCTGGAAAATTAAAACTTTTACTGATCCCGTCATTTGACGGGCTATATGCTAGTCTTACGTAAGATTTTCCATACCGTACTGTAAGGCATATCCATATTCCGAGCTACTCCACGACCGCTAGAGGTGGCAGCAATATTGTCTGGTCCTCTGTCGACAATCGCCGTGGCAACTGCTTCGATTGTATCCTGTGGTACAGGTTTTCGTTCTCTGCCTGACTGAATCTTCAGAGAAACTGTTTTCTCAAACGTCGCAACCATTGCTTTTAGCCCATTAACTGACACAGGACCGTTACCTTTAAGCATTTTTTTTTTTTTTGTGCGTTCTAAAAGCACGAAGAGCAGCTGATGCGTTGCATTGGTTGAGGTAAAAGAATTTGACCAATAACGCACGCTCGACTAAAGGAGACATTGGACATAAACTTTCAATCCGATTGATTCGAAAGTAACACATTGCCTTTTAAAACCCAGGCAGATGGCACTATGCCAATGGATGTAAAGTGAAATTTGAATAAAGAACTTCTGCCCAGCGTACGTGATATTGCAGATCACGAGACTTTATCGGTGTTTATGTAGATTTTACGCTTTTTTTTTAAGTGTTGCCATATTGCACTTGAACTAAATCAGAAAATGTGCATAATAAAAGGTAATTTTATTCCGTATTAATTTGCATTTGTTAACACTCAACACAGCGCCAAATATTTCCCTAGCGGTGACTTTTGGAACTAATTTGTTTTTTCGTGGAATCCTTCGTTCCCCGTCTTGTTTAACCTTCCTACAAAATGTGATGTCATTCTCTCAAATAGATCGCGCTACAGTACACTGTGAGCACTGTCAGTTTAATTATGGCCACCCGGTATACATATATATGACTTCACAATGGGTGGTTGCAGTCATGACCCATAAAATGACACCATTTTAGCTAAAGACTTTTATTAACAGAACGTTGGAGGACCGGTTCCCACTTCATTATAGAGACAGGAAAAACCGAGGGGTCAGCGAGCATGAAGTTATAAGTAAAAGGCTCTTAACACCTGGGTCAACATCTCAGTCAAAAAATGTGGGAATATCTCTAAGAAAATCTACCTCCGATAGCGTGCATCTCCCTTTTGTTGGGAAATTTCCTAAGTTGTCCACTTGGGCAATGTAGAATTATAATTAGTGTAGAATTATAAGACCCCTTCTCTGAGGGCGTAAACTGCAGCACCAGTGGTCAATTTAGGTTAGGGGTTGAAAAGAAGAAAGCAAAGAGATGCGGAAATTTTTGCCCTTGACTTAAGATTTGAAAACTGAGAATTTTTCTCGGGCTGTCTTACGGGTTTTATACAAAATTTCCTACATTAGTTTCCCGATCTAGTTTACTTTTCCTTTACTAAGAAAATGCGCAAAATGTATGTATTGACACGATAAAACAGAGCTAAAACAAAAATGTTAGTTTGTGTACAGTTCACAAAAAAGGTAACTGCTTTCAACACGAAATAAAATTTGGCAAGAACTACTTTCTTAAATAACTCCAAATATTTTTGGATGTTAACTAAATTACATGAATCTAATGTAAAAGATATAAATTATAACAAAAAGTCCTTTAAAAATATCTAAAAAATAAGGCTGTTAGCAGTAACAAATTCCCAATTATTCATGTTCTCATTTTATAATTCGCAATCAAGCTTAGAACAGCTTTACTTGCAAACATCATTGGTGATATTTTATAGTGGCGACATTTTTGTAACCAGACTAAAGAATTGAGTTTGACACAAGAACACATAAGTCCACCAATCTGGCAATAAAGCTCTAAGCCAATAGAGGTGACAATAAAGATAACAAAACATATTCTCCTGGTCTCTCAGAGTCCACACAAATTTTATCCATCTTTCTGTTTATATAATATTAGTATTCAACTCTCCTTGAGCAACCTGCTTCTTATATACATATAAGCTATCATGAATGTATTTTTTACACTTTAATTTTAATAGGATAGGTATGTTTTTGTTACACAGAATACAAAATATCAGACAATAATGCCAAATTTGAATAACACATTTTTTGACGTCAACTCAACAATGGAAATGCACATGAGGAAAAATTAAAGTGCCATTTTGGTTGGTTTTCTGTTGATATCTTTCGAACTAATTGGAATATCAAAACGCGATTGGGCAAATGATATCCCTGGATCTTTTGGTAGCTTCTGTGTCCAGCAGTTTGAGAGGACATAGATGCACGCACATACGTTACAATCAGATTTTAATATATAAGATTAATTTACTAAATTACTTTCTATAAAGTTCTAAACTACCTAGATAAAAAGTATTGATATGTCATTGTGATGTTAAAACCACTTGGTTCAGATGGCTATTTGATGGGCCTGACTGACTAGTGTACCCAAGACAGGCATACTACCTAAAATATGTAAGAAGCTTTGTATGAATAGAATACTGGTTAAATGTTGACACCAGAAGTCTTAGGAACCAGATGAACTTTGAAGAAAAATTTTGCAAACTGAAATATTAGTCTGGAATACTACATTTACTTTTACTGAACAGGCTAATGAGACCAAAAGATACAGATTAAAGCCAATCACAAAAAGCTACAAACAATGCTAACAGCAGGAATCAATCCCTCACACTAGTATATAGGAAGCCCTACTAATCTAGCCATGGTCCAATAATTATGTTTTAAAACAGGTTTTCAAACCTGAGTTCTGCAGTACCTTATGGTTCCATAGAACTTTGACATGGGTTCTTCAAGTGTTTACTATTTAACTTTATTTCATGCACCATAATTTTAATAAAATTTAATCTTTATGAAAGATCAAATTCTTAAAGGCAGCTTACTTGTAAAAATATTTTTTATGGATAAAATCTTAAATCTTATAAAAGTAAAGTGTTCTAAACACATTGAGATGCATTACAACAGTCTTTCTTTTTGCCTATCTTTCCCTGTTTCGAAAGATACCTATGCTTCTGGATTAGCTGGGATGAGGTTGATCCCTTGGGTTGCATCATATATCCCATAATACCAAACAAACCATTAATTACTTTTATTACTACTCATTCATAAATATAATTTAGGAAACAAAAAGCCCCTATATTTATCTTACAGTTCAAAATCTTAAGATGTTTGTATTGTGATAAAGATAATGCAATAATTTTGTAACTCTAAATAGAATAAATCTGATTTCTTATTTTTTCTTCTCTTTGATCAAGAGATTACATCAAAAAATTAAGCTTAAAGGGCCCCAAAGTGTAAAAGATTAAATACCCCTGCATAAAAACAAAGTAACTTTTACCCTAAAGGGTGTCTTAGGTGTGAAGACTTAATTTTACCCATAATTATGATTCATAGAAATATAGAATAAATGAAATACAGGTATAAGAAATAACTGTTCAAAGCAGACATTAAAAGCAAAAAAGTGACACTCAAAAACATGGAAACTTGTCTATTTTGTTAACTTAAATGTATGATAATAGTAAATAAAGTATAATAGCAGTTCAGAAAATTTTATTTTTTCATTACAATAATAAAACATTAGGTCCCTTTAAGAGCTCTAGAATGAAGTGCTTCATCTAAAGTTTCAATCTATAAAAAGAAAGTATTCAAAATGTTCTATTTTCAAAATACCAGATCATTCCTGATACGAGATATTCTGCAAAAGCATAGCTTTCACAAGGAAGACTACTTTAATAGCAACATATTCACTTCAAAGAAAGTTATTTAAAAATTTGTATTCAATTAAAAAAAATTACAGAATATACTCTAATAAACTGGTTAAACAAAGACAGCAAATGGAATTAACTTTTATAATCAGTAAGATAAAAACAAGTCTAATTGACACTCACTAAAAATACATAAATTTTGATTTGAGTATTTCTTTTGCATATTAAAATTTGTTACCTAAACATTAACTCTGAATTCATGGTTTTAATATCTAAAATTATTAATTTGCATAAATAAATGTGCATAACTTCAATATAAAAAGTTTCTTAAACTAATAATTCACAGAGACAGTTTATACAAAGTTATAGGCACTCAAGGTTATTTAAACAGCAACAGTATATAACATTTAAAGGGAGACGAGATGATTTGACAAATCATTAAAAACTGAATTTAACTGTGCAATGAATTTAAAGAAACACTTAAGTATTAGCTATGCTACATTATGCATTTTTAAAAAATTATTTCAAGGTTGTTACTCTTACTTTTTTAAAATTAAAATGTCTTCATAATTTACATAAAGCATGAAAATGCCACAGAAGATATTAAGAAATTTAATATTGCATCTAACACATTTAAGGTTTGAAATGCAGCCCAGAATACAGAGCCTATTAAATCTTTTGATTATAATACTGTTAACCATGTGCAAAAAATTTCAATTAGTATTAATAAAAATGTATTGGAATATATACCAATATTTTCTTTTTGATTTTATTATATACAGAGAAGAGACCACTGGCATGTATAAAACAAACAGTGACTGAAAACCCATCTCCAAAATTTTAATTTTTTTTACAAGAATTTTTTTTTAAAAGTCTATGAAAATAGTAACAATTTTAAAATCTTTCATGTTTAATATGAATCTGAATTATCACATAATTGATTCATCTAGGATAAATGATCATAAAGATTTCTTTAAAAGTAAGAAATTAAAGTCAAGCAAATATTTCTTTATCATATTCTGCAAAGTTTTATCCTTCAATTAATCCTACTGTTCTTTATTATACATACACAGTTCTTGCACATAATTTAATATAATGCACATATACAAATGTATCCAGACTGGTTTGCACTTACAAATCAAAGTTATCCAATTTTAAAAAGTTCGAAGTCAAAGATAAAATATAAATTTAACATTACATGATTAAATTAAGACAATTTGATCCATAAAATTAAAAATCTATATTAATAACAATTTTGATACCATGCAGTTAGGTGAAACTCAATTCCTTATTTCCACTGTGCTTCTTGTACACTGTGCAGAATTAAAGCTCACATCTTACATACATGCAGTGTAACATTAATATTCTATAAAATTATCTATATTGTTCAACTATACCTAATCTGATTAGTCATTTGTTCTATTTCTGGCAACACAAAGATTACTTTCTACATTTGATTATAAAGTAATTTCCTAAATGCATAAAAAGATGAAGTTAACGGATGTTTTTGGATACACCCAAGACATAAATTGGGATAAATATGATTAAATGTAGGATTACATAACTTTTAAACAATGTGCCTTTCATGTTTAATTCAAAGTTTTGCAATTTGTACATGTTTTAAAATCTGATTTTTTAAAATGTGCTGATTAATAACAAATTTTAATGGACACAAATACAACACATTTCACTCAATAAATACAAACATATGGTCACCAGTCTCATTAGAACTATATATTTAGGCAGTTTGCATTAAACAGGCACTAGATGAATGAACTGCAAAGATGAATGCAATAAACTATAGGAGAATAATGCTGACATGAACAGCCTATAAAACATGCAGTAAATGAAGTCATTTCAAAAATTTATAAATTCATACAATAAAATATACCACTTTCTGTGAGGACAAGCTACACTATAAGAATGTTTTACAGTCAAAAAACACAAAATTGGAATAAAAAGCAAAATATCTAGAAAAACCTAAACTGAATGAAGACTTTGGATTTAAATCCCTATAAATCTAAACATCTGGAAGAAATAAAAAAGCCTTTTATAATGTAGTCCAACAATCTTTGCAAAATTCTCTCGAAAACATTACAGAAGTATCAGCAAAATAAAAGATGAAAGCCATAATTTTTTTTTTTTTTTTGGTTGTTGAAAATTCAAGATATGCATTTTTAAATCACTTGATTAGACATTTAAAATTTTAAAACAAAAATAAATTTTATCACTGGACTAGATATAAATGAGCAAATTAAAACAACCAAAACAGTTTAAAATTACAAAATTTTAGAGGAAGAGATTACAATATCCCTTAGAATTTTTGCACTTGTTCAAACAAATTCAAAGTAAATTGTTTATCTTAAAATGCAATAATTCTATTTTTCCTCCCAAGAACAAAAAATATACAAGATACTTTAAATGCATGATTAGTCTAAGTGAAAATAAAATTAATTTACTTAAAAAAAAAGGTCCAAAAACTACAAGATTTTACTCAAATTCAACATAAAAGAATAAACTATGAAATGTTCAAAACTATTGTCACATAGGAACTACAAATATATCTGGCTAGAAAATCTTTCATAAATATGCATTCACATTTGGCATAATGAAGGCAGTGAATTCAAAATCATTAAACTATGAGAAATTAAACACTGATAAATAAAAATTAACTGATAACATTTTAAACAGCAAAACATTGCTCACTGCAATAACTGAAAGAATATGTACAAAATAAATCATAGATTGACTGACCAATCAATTACAAATTCAGTGTAACACAATTTCAAAATGAACAGTTACATAAGATGAAATGTTTCATTTGATCATGAAGTCAACCATATAAAATGAAGAAAATGAAAAATGTATTTGAGCACAAAAATCAAATTTCTCTTAATAGACAATTCTCACATCAGATATAAATTCACTTCCATAAAAAAGCATATAAAAATGTCAGCAATCAATTTTATTCAGTGTTTCTTCCTCAGTGTTAATTCCCTTGAAATGCTATCTCTTCTAGTCTCTGCATGTTCATGGAAAGTAAATAGACATGAAGACATCTAGATTTGTGCTTCATTTGCTATGTTGGACGTTTGGAAGTTACCTTAAGGACACATTGCTTGTCATTTCTGCTACTTCATTAGTATCACTTTCCACAACCTCAGCAGACTGTTTTGATGAATCAGTTAATTTCAGCTGGCGACGTTCAAATTCTGCCTTAAAATTTTCAATATCTTGTTGGCTGGAAAAAATTGTCAAATTAAAAACAAAACTAAAATTTTAAACTATGGATCCTAGCCATTATCATAACCAAAGCAAATAAAGGTAGAATTTCCTTGCCTCAAATGGATGCCAAATCCAATCATGGCTTTCTTGCCTCTCACAATCAGATTTGTTCCGATCAAGTTTAAGCACACAATTTTTTGGAGGGCAACAGGGAGAAATTTAACCATTTCAATGAACATAATAAAAGCAGTTTAAGATATGAAAGCTTGCTAAATACATTTAAAGGAATAAATTTAAAAGCAGATTATCTTAAATTACCAACATTCTTTAAAAACAAGGAATTAATTTCTTTTGTTAACAAAAGTAGCAAACAATGCCTGTAATTTTGTCTATGTTCAATGAAAACTATGTCTAACAGTTTTAACTCCTGTTGCATGGTCTCAGACTCCATGACCTCCATTGCTAAACAATTCTACTCAGTCATAAATGACCCTTGCTTTTCTCAGAACCTTCAAACAGTGTGCTGTTAAAGTAGTTTACCCAATTTCAGCCTTTTTTGAAGATTCAGGATCTAGCAGAACTTGACATAGCAGTTACAATATTATTTGAGCATTTAAGATAATGTGGTATATTGTTCAGAGTAAACAAAAAAGACCAAAAATAAATAATTTGTAAGTTTATTTATCTGAAAATAAAGATCGTACAGAATTCTTGGAATTTTTGAGTTTCCCTGAAGCATTTGAGCAGCCCATGCAATTACACGCTATTTTAAAATTACTTTTTCCTGCCTTAATGAGGCATTTACACAGCATTTAATGATTAATTATAGACCTTGACAAATTTTTCTAAACATACCTTACACCCAAGTAGTTTATCTTACTTGCTTCTTTAACAACTTATGCTTGACAGCTATTAATTCAATACTTATTGGGCTGCAAGGATGCTTAAGAGTGATATAATTATATCTATAACCACAGATAGTTTATTTTCCTTCTTATATAAATATTTACTCTAAGTTGTAAAAAGTTAAATACAGAAAAAAATGCAAAAATTATAATTTCAATTTTTAAGTAATTTTAGAGCTTTTAAACAATCAAAAAACACTATTTAAATATTTCATGTATAACAATAAATATGGTTACAAATTGTAATTTGTAAAAGCCTTGATTTCATTTTTTTGTGCAATATTGGAAATTTCATTTTACACACATTAACAGAAATTTGGTAAAAGTATCTACAGAGTCAATTGTAGATTGGCCTAAACTATGCAGACCAGAATCTATTCAATTCAATTTTATATAAGTGACACAAATTTATTTTTAACATGGATGTAGATTAATTTTTTCTTTTATGCACAGAGCTAGATGCTAGTTTCCATTAAAAATTTTAAGTTTTTTCACCCCCCTGGAAATACATTCCTGCACCCCAAACCAGAAACCACTGCTTTACAGGTTGAAATTTGTAGACTCAAATCTAACTACTTTCCTGGTTATTTGGCATTTGAAACCCAGATATTCAAATATTAACTTTTCTTTACTGTAGAAAGTTTGCTATCTGCATAAATTTTTTGAAATTTAAACTGCTTCATGCAACAAAACCGTCAGAATATTTTTAATATCAAATATAAAAAATTGCTATGCAAAAATTAAATTTTTATGTATTATTTCAACAAGTAAAATGCATGTAAAGGGATAAACTATACTTACATTTAGTACATTTCCTAGGATATATTTAAATTTGTATCAACAACTGAAGTGAAACTAAGATTAAAATATCAAACTTGATATCACAAATAATTTACAGTTCCTTAAAGGCAAAAGTTGAGCATCAAACTACTACCTCTAAATTACGAATATCAGATTTTGACTACTCTCCCTCTAAATGTTTCACGTTATTCTTAAAATCAGTTCTTTTTGCTGTATACAGATGCTTGCCCCATGCCTTAGTTTTATTTACAAACTTCATTAATAACAATCAAATTTTAATGCATGTTCATATGATAAATGTCTGTTGGTACTTTATTATAGTTAAGTAAAATGCAGTTTTAAGAAATAAATGAAGTCAAAATCCCACCGACTTATTCCTAAAAAATACAAATTAGTATTATAAAGAGTTGGCACTTTATCAGATTTTTAACATTAATCCTATACAGAAGATTTATTCATTCAAATATGTGGGCAATTTAACAGGGTTAGTGGTATATTGGGGTTTGACTATATAATATACCTATCTATAAACAAATTTCCTTAGACATTCATGACCCAAACCATGTCCATTTGGCCAGGAGACCCATGTATATCCCAACAAAATTCCTTAGACATAACTTTATCAGTATAGGTACCTTCAATACATGGTTTGGTCCAATAATTTTAGGAATTGTTTATACGCATACTCACCTAATCTGTACAAAAAGAATTCCATTTATAATATTTAACATATCTAGGACACTACTTAAAGATGGTGGTTGAATCTAAAAGAGAAAAAAAAATATATATATATATATAAAATAATTATATTTACACCAAATCATGTAAGAATTTAAAAACACCTAAAAACCACTTACTTGAATTGGGGGAAGAACTGCTGAAGAATTGCCTTTATAAATTTCATTCATCTTCTTTTGTAATACAACAGCTTGCTGAGTAAGGTGCCTTAAGCATTCTGAACTTTCTTTTGTTTTTTCATGGTCTTCTCCCAGCTATATCCCCGAAAAAAAAAAAAAAAAATTTAATCATTATGACAAATTGTTAAGAATAATTAAATACTACAGATCAGAACTTAAGAAAAGCTACTTCCAGCTACAAAGGTTTTAAAAATACATTATGAGGTACATGAATGTCTTAAAACAATTATAACTTTCCTCTCTTAAATCCAAAATCACCAGAAGAATAAAAACTTTAAATTCATAACCCTTTTAAATTGATACACAAATGCAAAATTTAAAATTTGTTTCCATTAAAAAGGCAGAAAATTAACTGCATATTTTAAGAGTTAATGCAGTATTCCATTCCTTTGAAAAAAAAAAAAAAATGAACCCAAAAGAAACTTTCATCTATATAAATAAAAAACTAGGTAATCAGACTTAAAAACATTGCTTTAATCCAATTTAGTTAATTAAAAAAATAAAAATTTAGGCAATTACACATATAACTACTTGTGTAAAATATTTTCTCTTCATATCATAACCTAAACATTTTTTTTTTTTTGGGGGGGGGGGAATTTTAGAATACAATAAAGTAAATTTAGAAAAAATTTTTAATACTAAAATTAAGAAAGACTATGAAAAATGTAGAGAAATGGGGTGAAAACAAAAAGGAGATTATCTAAAGCAATAATAAAAAAACTTAAGGTGTGCTCTCAGATATAGTAAAAATAAGGATGGAGTACTTTATAATCATCTTTGTGAGAAAAAAATGTAAAATAGGGAAATTACTTTTTCAGTTACCTTTTAAAGTGCTACTCATCATAAATTGATGTATCAAATATGAGGCAATCTGCCAATAACTTTGGCGACTTTTCTCATGCTAAGTGATATTTTAAATTTAGACTTAACAAAATAAAATTTCTGATTTTCTTGATTTTCCAAATAAATCTCAAGAACAGAATAGATATTGTGCATGAAAGTAATATCCAAATAATGACTAATATGGGAATCAGTACTGTACATAAAGTGAGCTGTAGTAAATGTCATCAAGAACAAGGATACAGAATATTCTTTTTGCAATAGATTTTATTTGCACATATGTTGCAAACAGCACCCATTAGATAATATATATGTATGTATAACATAATAGGGTTAAAAAAAATCAGGACAAAAAGAACATGTAATACTAGACTCAAGGCTCGAGTTGGTGTTACATGGGCCCCTGTTTTTTTCGGCAGCCGAAGATGGACACCCCGAGAGAGGGTGGGCAAGCCCTATTCCAGGGAGGTTCAACAGGAGGGGGGCGATGGATGCCACCCCACCCCCACCAGCTGCAGAGAAGGACATTTTCCCGTGGAGGCAAAAGCTTGACCGATGGGGAGGGGAATTCCACCCCAGCCCTCGCAAAGAGGAGTGGAGAGAGGCCTGCTCAGATCGACGGAGAACGGACATTCTTCTGAAAGGAGCTGAGACAGAGAGGTGTTTTCCGCTTGGGACCATTTGTTTTTTTCCTTGGTCTTATTTCAGCCCTGTTTTTAGTATGATTTGGAGTGTACATATGTTTTAACAAATCTTCTTAATAATAAATGTATTAGTCAAGAATGTTGTTGCAGCAGTGCTTAATTGTCGGTAATATAGACTTTAATCAAACCCAAGATACCTGCTCCAGTAAACAATAGGTGAGCAGGTATAGAAAGGAGGCGTGCAGACATCAGAAAGTGCAGCTGGGGATGAGCGAGGCTCGACAGAACATCTTATTAAAACTTTAAAAGCATTAAAATATGAAAATGGAAAGCAAATATTTTGTAAAAAATGATTATAAACACCCAGTTCAAAATCACTTGAAAATAGCCATTTTTTTCTTACATACACTTGGAAATACAATCTTTAATGGAGTTTAATAATTCTTCAGAGAAATGTATAGAAATATAGGAAGGAACAGAAAAAAGGATTGCAATCAATAAATGATGCAACAAGCTTCTTTTTAATTTGATTACAGCATCACTATATTATTAAAAAAGGAAGATTCTATTTTTTTCACATATTTTAAGATATATGTACCTGTTGTTTATAAATGCTGTATGTTTCTTTTTCATTTTGTAATGCCCCACGAAATTCTCCCATACAAGACTGTGTCCGAGCTACAAGATGATAGCTTACAGCCACCTTCAAACTTCTGCTACCATAATAACTAAAGGAGAAAAAATAAAGTTATCACAAAATTATTTACTGCAAATAAATACAAGTAAATTTTGAATTTCAGTGTTATCAACACTCAATACAAAAGACCTTTCATATTTAAAATACTTTTAATTTAAACAAAGTAGCAAATAAAACAAAACAAATATAAACTACAAATTTGAGGGTTTAATATCTAATACCACAGACTGCATGCAGAAAATTTCTTCTTGCTCATTTTAAAATGCTGTTTATTCTTTCCTTTTTAAAATTACAATACATTATATCCCACAAAAAAGTGTTAGAAAATAAAGTTTAAGGATCAATAGGTAGGAGCCTTTTAGAATAGGTTTAGGACAATTTAATAAAATACATTAAGATTGCATTACAGCTATGTCAGAAAGCATAAGTTTATTAAGTTAAAAAAAATGAGTAATCTGAATTAACAGATTATACATACAAATTACATTGTGAAATTTCTTAGTGAATAAGATTACAAAATTTTAATTTAAAACAAATTCCTTTTTAAAATTAAACATTTACAAATTTATACATTTCTTCTAACTATACATTCATCTAAATATCTGGATACATTAATAAATACCTTAAGAACATTTTAGAATGTAAATATTTACTATAGACTTGCAGAATTTTAAATATTTGTTACTTTCAAAAGATTAAAAATTTTACAAAGACTCCAGGCTTTTGTTCTCTGAACAATCAGTAAATTCAACTTAACAAAATTGAAATAATGATCTTAAATATTGTATTTATACGAAAATTCTATATTTAGTACATCAATTAAATATCAGCACCAACTATGCAATAAATTACATGAAATAAATTTTAAAATTTATTTAACTTACGTTATATTCAGCTTTAACGCATTGTCTAAAAATCTTAAGGACAGGTCATATTCTCCAACAGCATGTAAAATTAAGCCAATATTGCTCTGGAAATAAATATTTTTAAGAAATAAATATAATATTATACAGAATTTAGAGGAAGAAAACAAAGTGAGAATTTAACTTACATCAAGTACTGCCATTTCTGGGTGATTTTCGCCACAAACTAAAAGTGTCAAATACCTTGCACGATATAAAAGCTTCAAAGCCGTGGTGATTTGTGAATTAGCAAAACAGTACAAAGCAAGATGAGTCTAAAAATATTAAGAAATATTAAAGTAAAATTGGCAAATACTTTATTTTGTGTAATCATATTATAAACACAACTTACATATTCAGATATGGTATACGGATGATCAATACCATTTACTCTTTCACTCATTAACACTGCTTTCTGCTGAAATGCCATTGCCTGAAAATGAGAGTCAAATTAAACTATTGATAAATTTATATATAAAAAAATAATTCTTTATAGTATAATATTAATTTTATTTCTGTATTAATCTCTTGGTTTAGTTTAATGCTGTGAATCCCAATCAGGCAGATGAAAACTTAAGATTCCTTCCCTTTTCCCCACCATTTGCCAGAAATAACTATTATTGTTTGTAGTTTTGTATCCTCTTAATGTTCTTTTAATATTTTCATGACATTTTAAGACACTCAGTTGGAATGAAAGGTATAAACTAATGATAAGCTTGACTATTATGAAAAGTTAAATATGGAATTAATAGTTTAATACATGATTTCTACAAGAGAAAAAAACTTAATTTTGCTAATATGTCAAATTAATAACACGAAAATTAAATTCTTAAAAACTATGAAATAGTTTCTGCATTTGACCAGTCCTCACACTGGTAGACTGCTAAATCCATTCATAACAAAGGTTATTAACTAGATTATAACATGAAAATTTAAATTGCTTTTTAAGAGGTAAAAGGTGAACAGCTGAGGTGTCCTGTAGGACACCTCTGTTGGTCCTAGTTCTTTTTTATAAGGCTCTTAATGTATCTTTATTTAGGGACACTAACGTTGTTAAGTTTTAAAAATAAGATAGAGGCAGAGAAATAAACATGCTTGAGGTTTCAAAGGCAAGTTTGTGCTCTGCAAAATACAGTTTTGTGACAAAGGAACAATGAAAACATACCCCTCTATTTTGAAAACTGCTCTTTAGTAACGAAAAGGGAAGCAATGAGGAAAGCAAATTGCAGTGCATTCAAAAATGTTATTTCCCAATCATAGAATTCAAAATTCAGTTATTACTAAACTTTTCTTGGGACAGTGAAGGAATTGACTTGTCAGTGACATCCACAGTCACAGTAAAAGTGTGATGACTACTTTCAAACAAACAGGTGTAACTAATTATCTAAAATTTGTTCATTTTACACATTCTGCAATAATTCAACTTTTAAGTTTTTAATTTTTTCTTCAAATAATTACATTACTTAAACATTTATTTGAAGCTTCATAAAATCTGTATTTAAAAATAACTTATTTTAGTATCCCCTGAAGAATTGACACCTATTTAAGAGATGAAAGGTCTGGTCCAGTAACTGTCCCTTATTGGAAGTTACTACTGTATTTAACACACACCATTAGAGATTTTGCAAAAATCTAACATGAACATGTTAAAGATTAGGAACTTCCTTGGATTAACATTTTGATATTAATATTTCCCTATTAATTTATGTTTTAACTTTCAAAAGTAATAGTATTAGGGTTTTCATGTTTAACATTAAAGGTTTAGTGTTAGTTGAGGTTGAATCAGAAAGAAAATTAGCTACAAATAATTTAACCCTAAAAAGAAAAACTCATGTTTATTAAATGAGTGTTGTACATGCTACAGTAGTTGTAATTTTAATTTTTTGCAGGAGGCGGCAAAATTAAACAATGATCTTTTTCTGAACTATCTGGTTTTATTAGAAGAAAAATACGATGTAGGTTGCAAGAATGTAGTGTCTTAATAGAAAGCATATACATTAAGTAAAAACTACAATGGTTTTAAACACTTAAATATTTAACATAAGTTATTTGCAAAATAATAAGATTTGAAGTAATTTTTACAGGTGGGAGTTCAGACAATTTCACGGATGAGAATGAAGTATTACTGGGTAAAGAATGTTTATCAAATTAAATTTGCTACTTTTATTATTTTTACATTAATTAGTTAGCATTAACACCTTACAGTTGATAAATTTAAAGTATATTTGAAAGAAATGTCTCACAACAGGTCTTATAATACCAAAACACTACAAAACTGATTTTTACACACAACTGATCACAACATCCATATTTTTATAAGTTAAAATTCTATAAAGACTTCATTAGAAATCTCCCAGCATTAAACTCTTTTCATTGTGACAGAAAAGCATAATTTTCATTGTGCTTCTACTCATTATTTCACGTTTTTTCGTTACTGGAGAGTAGTTCTCAAAATAGAGGTATACATTTTTAATCTTATGAGTTACACTTTATGAAAAAGCTTAAATACAATTTTCTATTTTACTGTAACAAAGTAAAAATTACCTCTGCATGATCACCCATTATGTAGTTTAATCTCGCTAGCATTCTCAAACATTGGGAGATTTCAGGATGCATCACACCATAAACATTATTTAGTAGATTCAATGCTTCAGTAATCAGTTCATATCCTTCCTTGAGATAACCTTGCTGTATTTTATTTTGTCCAGTTGTATAGAAATTGTAAGCATCTGTGGCCTAATAAGAGAAAAAAAAATATCAAATAATTTTATACATGGTTTGCCAAAGTGAGCCCAAAAAAATTAAACCTACTTTCTGATAGAAAGGTTTTTCAAAATTTACTGAAGTGAATTTACAACCTTAATACCAGACACATTGTTATGATTGTCATTAATACTAACAATTATGATTGGAACTTTTGCACTTTAAAAGAATTCTTAGACATGCTTAAGGTAAACTTAAAATCTTGGAAAATGCAGTTATTTTTTTCTCAGGGTTGATTTAAATCAGTTGATTATTTTAAGATAATTTATCAGGGACTCCCCGCCCTCCTCTCCCCCCCCCCAATTTTTTTTTTTTAAGAAAGCTATCAGTCATAAGCACAAAGATAAAATATAGCAAACTAATAACCTCCTCATACATCTATTCGGCTTATTTCTACAGAATTAGCTTCTGTTTAAAATCATAATTGTATTATTGCTGAAACTGAACATATTTGGGAAACAAATTTTAAAGATGTTGACAAATACATTTTTAAAAGCAGTATATGTGCATTACAAATTACAGGAGTAAAGTATTTCTAAGAATACTTGAAATCACTTTTGTGGGAGAAAAAAATCCCAATTTGGGATAAAGACTTATTTTTTTGAGAAAAAAAGGGGGATCACTTCTTCACTATGGAAAAAGACTTATTGGTTCAGAGAAAACAAGAAAAATTTTGTTACGGTTTTATTATTGTTCAATCTTTTTAATAGTGGGAAAACATACAGAAAGTAGAAAATATTCAACTAATTACAATGAGAAATGTTTTAATACTTATTTTCTGATAAAAAATATTTTTACCAAAACAATCTTCACAACTTAAAGTTCCATCTAGATAAGACTAAAAGTAATACCTCAATTTACTACTCTATTTTTTGGAGGGAAAAAAAAAAGGAAACAAACTCTTTGAATTACACTGAACTCATTTGCAGTGTTCATGATGAACTGTATTAAACTTGAGTCCCAGAGAACCAATAATTAGAAAAAATGTGGGTCCTGCAGCAAAACAAAGGAGAAATTTTGTCCAAACTGCATCCCATTGTTACAAATTTGCATTAAAAGCCTGCTATAGTGCATAAATGCAAGCCCAAACACTGATGGCTGTTTTCTATGGGTCACTTGGTACATTGGATAGACTCTTGACGATTATACAGGAGAATTAGAACAAAATCAACCTTCATGTTTTGAAAATGTTCTATCTTGTAACTTAAGATAGGTCTATCAGATGGAAAATATTAGAAAATAAAATTTTAATATTGGTGAAAATGGTTTTCTAGCTACACCTTTCTTTTATACAGCAACTCAAAATTTTATACTTTGAAATCAAAGTATCCACTTTCGTTATAAAGTCTATTTACTAAATTTTAGGGATTTAAAAAAAAAAAAAAAAAAAATCTATGTTACTCTTTCATTTAAACTGCTAAACGAAATTTGCTTTTATATAGGCATTGACATTTATACATGTAAAATCTTTAAACAAGTAACCCCACTAAAACTAAGTTGTTAAACAAAAATATTGTCTAATTAAGAATTATCTTTATGTGTAATAAGTTTAACATTTTAATGACACTGAAGTCTAACTGCAGTTGTATCCTATGCAGCAATACTAGTAAAATAGCTATTAAGCATTTCAGTTTTACTTTAAAAACCTGGCTTTAAATCTAAAGAGCTGTTTTTGTGAAAAACAATCTGGATTTGGGATGAAAACCTCAGTAGCATAAGGTTGAAGAAAAATTTCATATGCAAAAAATGTACTTTAAAGCAAACCTAAATACTAAAGCATTATCCAAGTCTTATGAAAAACCTTCGAGTATAAAGTAAACTATTAAAAGTATAAAAAGTATTTCATGTTATTTTGTGCAAGATAAAAACTAATCTACAAACCAACATTTCATTTGAAGAAAAAATTAGTTTTCAGATAATTTTACATAATGAATTTCAAATATTACTATTTTTATACCACATGAAAATTTTCATATGAAAAAAGAAAAAAAAAACTCAAAAATCAAAAGGCTTACTTTTGGATTAATGTGCTTCACAACTGGGAACACATTTAAGATGTCATCTTCACTGAAAACTGGCTTCACTTTATGGTCAAAATTATACTCTCTCAACAATAACTGTATTCCAGTTTTCATGCAGAAACTTCTAAGAATAGAAAGTTTATGCAGAGAATACTTTTCTACTACACTATCTACAGAATCGCAAGGTAATTCCCAGCCATAATAAGACAGCAATTCATTACGTAAGTTTGTCCAAAAGGTTTTAGTTGACAAAAGAGTCCATTCATTATTGTCTGTAACAAAAGGGATGAAATTTGCAATCTGATTTGTCACACACAAATACACAGCAAATTAATAGAGTGAAAACATAAGTAAATAAAACTGAGGTAACTGTAAACTTAATACACAAAGGCAATTATTGATCTAGTAATCTTCACAAAAAATCAATATATTTCTAAACAAGGCATAAACAATTTTAATTTTGTAAGTTTCTGTAGTTTACAAGGAAGAAGCAAGTATATCATACAATGTGGTATTTAAAATTTCTCAGATTGCTAGCACAGCACTTGTTTCTGTGGTAGTGGAGTTAGAAGGTTAATGTCATCTCTGCAACCCTCATTTCACTGCCAGAATTCAACACAAGCACATGCTTTTCCCCCTTCTACAAATTTATATTCAGCCTATGTTTTAGGTATGATTTATCATAAATAAATAGAAAAATCAAGCAGTCAAATTTTATGTGAAGCTCAGTAAAACTGCTACCAAAATTCTTGAATTGTTTTTCATGCCTTTTGGAAATGAGGCTTTAAACTCTAGAACTGTTTTTGGAATGACTCTTGTTTCAAGGTAATGCATTATTCATTTGAATTTGAGAAGCATTCAGGGTAACCAAGCAGTAGCAAAATAAATAAGGAAAAGTTTGATAAATTTAAATAAGAGTTGGTCCTACCTAAAGTTAATTTTGGCATTTAAAGTGATCTAAATCATTTTAGAGAAGATGTGCAAGGCAAAAACCTGAACTTTAGTATGACGACAACTGGTTTCTCCACAGCACTGCACTGCACTAGCCAATACCTCCATAAAGACAACTTTAAACTTGTATCATTATAAATTTCCCATCCACCATTTTCAATTAGATCATCATTTCACAGCCAGTGATTTTACATTTCCAAATTTAAAAATGAAATTAAATGAAAAGGGCATTTTGAAACTGGCATTCCACATGAATTACAAGTGGTCTAAGGCAGCTGTTAAAAAAAAAAGAGTAAAGTCTCAAAGAATGCTTTTAAGGCATGAAAATTTAAGGGGATCAGCTTATATGTTCACATGATAATCATTTTTAAAAGGATAGCAGCCTTCATTAGGAAAGTTCAAACAAAATTCACATCAAGTCTGGAAACTTTTAAAAACTTTATTTAAAAATTTCTCCAGAATTATATATATATATAAGGTTAAAATTGATAATACTTTTCAGGACTAACATTTAAAAGTATTTTTCAGTCTTAGTCTTTAATCTTAATATTTATAGTTTATAAGAACATACCTTCAAATTTCAAAGGATTCTGTTTTCCCTTCTTTTTTCCTTTCCTTTTGTATTTAACTTGCAACTGCAGAAAGATTTAATATATGGTCACATAGAATATTTAGCTACATATTTCACAACTTATTTAATAACAAAGAAACAAAACACTTTAGTCTGATTTAGTATAAGTAAAACTTTCTCAAAAGCATATACATATGGCACAATTTAAATTTTAAAAGGAATAGCATTAACCAGACCAGTTACTTTCATATTTTTTTTTATAATAACTTCTAAAAAGTACATCTTTGTGTTGAATCCAGTTTTTTTAATACACTGAAAAGCCAAAATAGTATGATCACTTCTGTTTAGAGATTTAAATTTCTAAAAATACTTTATTCAATAGATTAGGCCATGTAAAGAACATTCTTAAACTCTTTTTATAGTGAAGTTCCAGAAAACTACAGTTAGGGGACTACCTACATAAAAGAAAAACTGATAACCCTGCACTATAAATGGCTGGGAATAAGAAAATTTTTGAATATTTATCAGACTAATTGTAGTGCAATATGCTGGAGCTCACAGTATCTACTACTTTTGAGATAATTTCCCAATCTTAATTTCATGACCACTAAAATGCATACTATTTAAATGAAATTAGTCTTTCTAACCACCTCCAACGATACACAACTTAAGTTCTCAGCAGAAAATTTCCAAAGAAAAAAAAAAAGGGATAATAACCATGCAATGCTAGATTTATTGCTATATAAATTTATGGTGACTCAAATACCCATTGAATTTATTGATGCATTGCAAAAAAACATCTTGAAAGTGAATGAAAACCTGAATCCTTCTGTTATAGTAAACTACAGAAATCACAAAGTAAAAGATATTCAACGATTCTACACTAATATATTAAATAGTTGTATCTATGTTTCAATTAATTTTAGCTTAATTTACTAAGCTTCTTAAAATGAGTATGAGAATAACAATAGTCACTGTTAAAACTTAAGTTTTAAGTCCATTAAAAAAAATTATAAAAAATTGTTCGATGTTTTTGAATTTTTTCTGAACAAGGGGAAAGTCTGAACAAAATTTATACTTGTATAATTTATTATACCGGTCTAAATGAATTATTTTATGAAATTAAGGAGAATAGAAGTACCTATAAAAATTAAAGTCTTAAAGCCCGAGTTCACCAAAGTTGGAAATAATCAGACTTGCTACCTACATGTATTAATACTATTAAAATTTGAGTTTAAACAGATGCAATAAAGTATATATATATTGGAGACTATCTTCTCAAATCACTAAATGCAGATATGTATCAAAGATGATAAATAATCTGAGAAATACATTCTAATAACAAATTCTGAAATTAGCTAAAAAGATTACTTAAAAACAAAAACTAATAGTGCCAACTAATGACTAGTCTCAGTCATTTTAAGGAAATTTGGATAGTATTTATACAAACTAATTTGATGCATGAAATATACCCATACTTTTATATAATTTTGTAGCCAATAATAAAGGGCAACTTATTAAAATGTCACAAGTATATGTTATATTATGAAAATTTAAACTATATATATATCTTATATAGAGATTAATTTAATCTTTCTCTAACTGCATAAAAGGGAAGGGGAAGGGTCTTTCACAAATTGGCAAAATAAAATGTTTGAAAAAGTTGAAGTAAATTACAAACACAATTGCTTGAGAGCCCTAAACTTATCACAGATTTGAGCTCTTCCAAGTATACATTACTTTCTTGGTAGTTTTCCAAGTATTTTACCAATATATTGACCTATTTTGGAGCTAGTTTCAGACCAAAATACAGTTTCGTATAACAGCAATATAGTTTTAAATTTCCTTTTTTAATAAAACTGTTTGATAGTACTGGGTACAAAATTTTATAACACTTCACTTGCAGTGTCAGAGCATTTTCTTTACATAATCATAACTGGTCACCAATTTAAATTTTCTAAAACTTAATTAGCATCCTTCCTTTTAGAAAACATCTTTTTACGTATATTTTATAAGTTAGTGATATAAATGGAAATTGAAAGAAAAAAACAAACTTTGTAATTTTTTTGTAACTTTTTAATGAGCTATTAAAAATAAATTGTACAGTCATTAGATAAATGTTATTCAAGAGTTACAAATCATTTCCAACTATGCATGATACAGAGTTATCAAATACAACAAATTCTCATGTGGGTGGTTCCCTAATTGCCCATGTCTTTGAAACTTCACTAGAAAGTGAGGGTAAAAATGTTTTTTTTTTTTCACAGCTAAAGTTAATGAATGAATTTCCAAGTATTTTTAGAAATTTAAACAAATATGAAAACTTTAAGACTATAAAACAGACAATGGACAGATTAATGATTTTTTAAGCCTCCCCCCCCCCCAAAAAAAAAAAAAATCATTTAAAAATTACTATGATTTCATCCAACTTTTTCAAAAACTGTCTAAATTTTATGAGAATCTAGATCATTCTATAAAATTAAAGCAGTTATAATTTTATACATGTTTAAAATTAGGTATTTTTACACTGCTCTATTTCCTCTTTAATAAAAGTGCATGATGCAGTTGACTACATTCTGTATAAATCTCACTTCATGAAGATTTACCCAATATCACCAAAGTAACTAAATCTTATACAAATATGTTAGTTTTTCTTTAAATTTAGTTGCTTTAAAAATTATTCAAGCAGGTTATGAATATTTCTGTATTATTAATGAAGTCTGTATTTCATTAATATTACAGAAACAGTTTAATAGTAATTTAATGATGTACTTACTTCATCAGAGGAAACTGGATTAGGCAATGAAGAACACGAAGACAAGAAACAATTCAAAAAATGACTAATTGCATTTGACAGACACATTGCTTCAACCCCTTGTATGTACTGTGCAAATAGATGTTTAGCACCTCTTGTTAAGAGCTCAGAGACAACGATTCGCTGCATAAAAAATATCGAAATTAATATTTATATTGCATAAATTTTCACAGTAAGAAAAAGAACAGTAAAAATTTACCATAAGATAATTCAATGGAACAGATGAGGAGACACTTTCTGCAATTTTTCCAAGATATCGGATGTTAATACCTCTGTAAATTAAAATTGAGAATTATGAAATTTAGGAAGTCTTATTAAACATATGAAAACACAGCTGAAATGGAAAATTTTTGAAACTCATTTGCAGCAACTATTAATATTTAATCTGCACTTCTGCAAGGACATTCTAACTACTCTATAAGGCATCAGAAACAACTAAATAAAAAATGAATATTTTTTCTTAAAAAGAACACATTTTTATAGACTTAACACAGTTGACAAAGATAGTGTCTCATTAGTAGAAATTTTAGACAAAAATAGTAGTAATTTCGACAAAAAACTACTGAATTTTTGTCTACAGCAGGGCTGTTTATACTTGAGAAATAATGAAACATTTTTATAAATACAAATAACTTCCTCCAGCTATAATGCAAGTTTTTTTTATATAAAAAAAGTAATTTCTACAGTAGTATTTATTAAAGGTTTTGTTAATTCTTGCTTTTTTGGAACACTGCAGCTAACACAATGTTAGGAAAATCCTACAAAATAGCAATGTTAATTTAAAATTTTGTATCAAAATTTCATTTACCATTTGATCAGGCACATGATTTTACTGAAAAAAAAACTTTGGATTCTTTTAAATTTAGGTAGTGATGCCAGAAGTACATTTTTCACAGAAATATCTTAATTCTTTCTGTAAAGATAATTTTTGGATAAAACCATGTACAATACTTACCATAATTTCCAGGAGAAATATAGAGACATTTACATATTTAAACTTTTAGCTGTGTGATGTTTCTATTAATGCGGCCTCACATGCAATAATTAAAAAAGACAATCTCATTTAAAACAAAACCTTGTAATTATTACATTTTCCCCATCATTCCAAACAAGTCAGTCTGAATTTCTGGTGTCATGTCAGCTACAAATCCTTTGGTAAGAGAACTAGGTTTGGAGTACTACATTTTCTTTGCTAAATGAGTGCAAATGAGATTCGGCCTACTGCTTAAAGGCAATTCTTAGCAGCTTAAAATATGCATCTCAGTAGCATTATTTAAAACCACTACCTACAGGCAGCAAGAACCCTTTTTAGATAATTGCTGCATAGTTTAAGTAAAAACAAAGCTGATTTTTTTTTTAGAAATTACATTTCAATAGCACACTCACAGCTAGTTTTAAGCATTGTATAACTTTCCAAACAGTAAAACCTGGAAATACAACAGCACTTAATTATTTTCAACTCTGCATTTCTGTGCCTTTTTTATTTGCCATATCCTCAAGTACAGTGTTTATGATGCAACCTTCCAGCCAATATGAGACCTTTTTTAGGACAATATATTATGGTCAAATGTGTATATTGTATTTTAGATTCCAAATAATATATTTAACATTCTAGGAAATTTTTTCTATATAGTCTAAAAGCTACAGAAGGTTAATTTCTGTTGCAAAACATTTTTACCCATGTAGTAAAAGTATAAGCAAAAAAAAAGTTAAATTAAAAGGATTAAGTTGATTCAAATAAATTATGCAGATATTTTATTGTTTAAAAAAAAGCATATTTTAAGAAAAATTACTACTTTCAAAATTAGATGAATCAACACAAATTAAAACTTTCACATGTATAATAAGCAAATGCACATTTACCTGCTATGTAATGCTTCTGTTAGAGTTATTCCATCAACTGGAGATGTTGAGTGATCTAAACAATCCCTGATCTAAACATGAATGGGAAAATATAAGTAAAGAAAGAATTGAAGTTTCAAAGTTTCTATACAGTAGACATAAACCTAGTCAGATGCCTTAAAAATAGGGAAATAAAAATGACAAAGTGTTTTTTTTTTTTTTTTTTTTTTTTTAAGTGTTATTACTGAAAGACTATTGAAGTTATAAAAAAAATTATACATAACAATAAAAAAGTTAATGCTGTGAATAAAAAGGCTGCATTATATTCAAAATTGGTGCAGTTGCACAACTGCAATGGTCAATTGCAGTTGTACATATGGTCAATTTTATTACGTTAATACAAAACCCCTTTATTTCTTAAATCAATTGATAAATTCCCAACTTAGAAACATAAATATACAAAATTTAAGCCAATCTAAAAATACTGTTAGGATATATATATTTGCCAGAAAAGTAATAAAAGACATTCTAAGCAAAGTGACTGTTGGTGAGAAAGCATTTCAAACATGCTTGATGCAGTTCAACACACACAGCTGAAACTGAAATAAAATTTATCACGGAGTAGATATATTCACTTCCAAATGCTTTTAAACTACTTTACATTATTAGCATTTCACAAAACAAATGCCATATTAATACTGTAAAGTGAAGTATGAATTCATAAATCTTAGAATCTTGTGGCAATAAATTTTTGATTCTGCTAACACTAGTAATATCAGACTAATTTCCAATATTATATTGTTTAACATGCATTTAAAGAATCGACAATTACAGTGTTTCTAATGGTAAAATATTTTAATAACAATCAACTTTATAATCAAAAGTTAAAAGCTATAAAGGATAAAAACACATTTGATATCCAAAAATACTTTATATAGGCTATTAATTGGTTCTTTTAAAAAATAAATAGTTAAGATGGCAGAAATTGCAAATAAAGAAGCTTAAAATTAATTTAAAACAAAACTGAATCAAACTAATAAAATTCCAGTAAAGTACTTTTAATGAGAAACAAGATACTCACAAAAGAAGGTATCTGGACTGTCAACAAGAAATCAGCAGCATCTTTTACAAGTTGCTTTGCTTTAAGAAATTTTTCACTCTGAAAAAGGTTTTACAATATAAAAATTTAATACTTTAAAATGGCCTATCAGAATACTTAAATGTATTAACTTCCAATCCAACTTAGTAAATTCAAAAAGAAAGGAATTACTTAAATTCCTTATCTAATATTAAGACAAGAGGAAGTTTAGTATTTCATATCACAAATCCTTACATTTTTTCATTTACTCATGTTACAATTGCAGCACATAGTCACATACTAAAATGAATTTATCCACAAGGAATATGGCAATAATGCTTTATGCACTAAAATAATCCATGTAATTACAACAGGGCTGTTTACAAAATATCCTGAAAATTATTTTGAATGTTTAAATTAATCTTTTAACAGTGCTCAAAGAATTTTAAGATACACAATTTAAATTCATTAAAAAGAGGAATGAAATTGTGATGTATACTTCTCTTAATGATTGACAAATCATGCACAACAAATCACTGAAAGTTTATTTTGTACAAATATTAGACATCCAGAAATATGTAAACTAATAGAAACTTCAGATTTTGAAATAACTAAAAACGTAGAATTCCAAATTTAACATTTAAAGAAAAAAAATTCTGGAATGCCAATGTAAACATCTTTTTCAATCTGTGAAACAGATCAATACAAAATAAAGTACTGCATGATTATATAACCCTAAGGCTTAAATTTAATAGGCAAGATTACAGATTCCTGTTTGGTTTGCAGTATTGTTTTAGGAGGTACACAAAGCATACAATAAATTGTATTCAAAGTAAAATGAAAGTTAAGTTCTTCTGTTAACATTAAGACAATTTCATAAACAAATACAATATTACTCTAAATAGTTAAAATAGGCACTTAAAAGTAAAATTATGTTGGTAAATTAAAAGGTAGAAAAAAAACTCCAAATGCTGTGCAAGGATATAAAAGCACGATAAAAATAGAATTTAGTAGAATTTAGTTATTTAAATTTAAAATGCCTTAATGAATTTCAAGAATTCCTCGATTTATTTGAAAGTCATTCATATTATACTATTAACTGGTCATTACCCTTGTCATTAACTAAAAACTGAAATACCAGTAACTTTAAAACTTAATATTCAAACAGTTACCATAAGATGTCAAGATTACTACAAATCAGGAAATAATTATAATTTAAGATAATACATTTGTATAAGCAGAATTAATTTTCAATGAAAAATAAATATTTCTCACCTGGAGATTAGGATGTTTCACTCCCGGCGAAAATACATCAGGATTAAAGCGAATGTCAAATTCTAGAATGACATTCAACAATTAATAAAGAATGCTAAACCACTTTTATAAAAAAACTTAAGACTATAATGAAAGTTTTGATAAATATACAAATATAAAAACAAGAAACAAGAAGGTACCTGTTTCTTTTAACGAATTTACAGATATTGCGGCTTTTTTTATCACATCTCTGGTATTATCAACTAGAAGAAAGAAGTCACCAGTTAAAATAACTGCAAGAAACACTTAAATGTGACTGTGCTACAACCAAAAGTAGGATTTTATCTTAACTATCATACTTAAAAAATATACAAGGACCATTCCATAAGAAAATTTTTTGAAACTAAGAAATATGAGTACAGTAAATACTGTGCAAATCACTCTCAAACAACCTCTTGTTAGATATGAGACATGTGTAGCTTAATTTGGAACCAATAGTTGCAATGAAAAAAGATTTTTTTTAATTTTAGAATATTGTCAGGGGAACAGTTAGATAATGATTATAAGCAAAGTTACCTCCCTTTTAATCTTAATTTCTTATTCTATGTACATATTGTGGGTATTTTAAAATTAACAAAATACTATTAACTCTTGTTATTCAAAATACATGAAAGTAATTTATATAACAAGAGCTGCATGGCTTTGGACAATGTTTCCTAATGAATTTCATTATACAAAGGGTCTAACTAAATAAATCTTTAGGGCAGGGATGGGCAAACTACGGCCACCAGAAGGTTTTATCCAGCCTGCAGATAGAATTTTAAGTTGCCGGTCCGAGGCAAATTAAAAGAAATATATACATTATATATCCATACCCTTTTCCACTTTGTTTAAATATTATATCCCATATTTATTATCTCACACCTAGAAGATCAGCGGTATATTTGCTTCTTATATCTGAAGAAGTACTTTCAGCTTTGAGCCTTAGAAAGAATAATTTCAAAAGTAGACCGACTGATGAGCATTTAGCCTTGTTCCTTAAAATCAGTACATCTCACTTCGAATGTTAGTATAAGGAACTTTTAAAAATGAAATTGCAACTTCATTCATCTCATTAACATATTTAAACTGTAATACTTTTATAATTTAAAAAAATTTTAGAAAAATTTATATTGGCACGCCAAACTTATTTCCTTTCGATTTTTGGCCCACGACTGAAAAAGTTTGCCCATCCCTGCGTTAGGGTGTGGGTATCAGCCATATTAAATTTCTTTATATTAGTGTTGACTTATGCAAGCATTTATAAGGAATGGCCTTTAAAATGAATAAATTATAAGTTTGTCTATCAATTGCAAGTATACAAGCCAACATTTCTATTAAATTTCCAAATGTCCACAACTTAAAATTTTTGTAAAGTATTTTTTTAAATACAGTTGAGATTTACTTTCTTTAATAGTCAACTGTTGAAAAAAAATATCAAATGCCCTATTTTGTACTCGTGTCCTTAATTCAATTCACTAAAACATTTAAGAACCTTGTTAATCCTTTCTAGAGGCAATTTGGACAAAACATAGGAAACATCACATTGCAGGTCACTTAACTCACTCATTACCTCTTTCTGGACACAAAATTCAAAATAAACTGCACATAAATGTCACATAGAAATAATTGTGTAGTGTTGTCATTTTTTTGACAGATTCTTTGAATCAGTTGTAATTTTATATTTTGCTATTGAATAACTTGTTTTAAAACAAATTTTTTTTAATATATATAAAAATATTCATAAGTGGAACAGCTGTTGTACATAGAGAACAATTTGAGTTATGCAATGCACACTGAAAATTTCAATCCTTTTTTGATTTGTGCCTTTCAAACAACTTCCAGAAGACAAAAGTATCAAGTATTATATATAAAAGTATTATTTAAATACAAAACTGAGTTGATTAAGATTACCTAAACTTTAAAGCTAAATTTTTTCTACTTAAGCTTAAAACTAGCAGTTTCACCTCTTTTGGGTTCATGTTAAAGTAACAGCAAATAGATCAGATGCTAATTAAGATTTTAACAGGTATAAATAACAAGCTAAAGCTAATATCTGTAAAAGTCTAAATAGATATTTCTGTTTAAATGTGATATCCAATGTAAAATGGGGGAAAACTTTATAACAAGAACTTTAATGAGAAAAGTTAATCTTACTTTCAGACTTATCTTTATTCTTTATTGATTCAACAATTTTTTTGTATTCATCTGATTCAGTGATTTTATCTTTCTCATTCTGGTCAGATGCTCCTTCTACAGTTTGATCTTTTTCACCAGTTTCTTTGTCTGAATTAAAGATTTTTTCTGCTTCAGTAACTTCTTGGTCTGTGAGCTATTAAACAGTTGATAAAAAATGATTGGAAAAGAAAGAATTTATAATAAAATATAAAATGTTAAAAAGGTTTAAATCTATTATATTAATGTATTATAGAATTTAGATTTACTTCTTCAAAATGTAAAAATTTAATACAATTTTAAGAAATGCTATAAGAAACTAATCTGAATAATCAGGAAATTTGTATTGTTGACCTACATACCTTATCCTTCAGAAAATTTTTCATACCAAGTTGCTGAAGGTGATAGGCAGCATATTTTATGAACAGCATATAGCGAGCACTGCAGAAAACAATACATACTTGAGAAATTTATTGTAAATACACACTAAAAAAAGCTACTGGATTCAAATCCTTTTAGAACACTTAAATTTCATAGCAAAATTGAAAAACATACATTAACTATTGCTATTTTACAAAAACAATTTTTATTGCAAATTTATTTAATGTATACTAAACTAAAATTTAATAAGTAAAAATTGCAGGACAATTTTGAAAAGGACAAATTAAATTACTTTTATTATCAGAAAAAAACTAAGTCCAATTGATTAGCAGAGAATAAACTCTTAAACATTAAGCATTAATTTAAAAACTGAAAAATAAATTTCTCACTAGAAAAGCTTCCCCCCCCCCACACACACACACACTATTCCTGAAAGTTATATTTCACATATTACAATTGAAAAAAGAAAAAGCATAGATAAAAAATGAGAGTGATATACAAAACTTAAAAATCAATACTATAATTTACTGCTAATATGCTACAAAGACAAAAAGCAAAGAATTGCAAGGAAAGAAAATCTATAGAATTTCAAGATTTCCAGAAGTATAATCTCCATATATAAAAATAAAAGGCAAAATTGCTAGAAACTGATGGCCTCACCAAAAAAGACTAACAATGAAATACTTGATGCTACAAGAACTTAAATCTATAAAAGATAAATTTAGGAACTATGAGAGGTTTGATTTGGTTTGGAGTACTATGGTCTACTTTTTGCAACAAGAGGGCTAATGACACCCTAACCAATCGGCCATCGTTAGGCCCAGGAACTATGAGGAGAAACAAAATTGAGAAAGAAGCTGTTACTGTGATACAATTAAGCTAAGCAAACATGACATTAAAACATTTTTAGAAGATCAATAAAATTTCATGATTTGAATGCTGAACAATAAGGGTAAATAATTTCTCCTTATAAAGTTACCAAAGTATTTAAATTTACCTAAATATTAGACATAAGATCAAAAGGGAATAAAGAAAATTTTTTACAAAAACGTGATATGGATCTTTATCCATACTTAGCATATAAAACAAAATGCAATAAATTATAGAATTTGATTCTTGTAAGTCCAATACTCGACAGAATTAATCATTTTGAAATACTTAAATAGTATTTTTTCTCTGAATATTTTCCGATAAGAAATCAGGTTTAGCATAACTTGAAAAAACAAGTGCATCAATACATGTATGAAAAATTGTAACTCAAAGCAGCTGCTAGACTATACAAGTGATAAATGAAATATATCTTAAGTACTGATTAGGTGTAATAAAATTTGCTGCTTTAATTTTGAAAAAAAAAGTAAAAAGTTAGACAATTTGAGATTTTGGTACTACATTTAAGTTACACGTATTAAGTTATTAATGCATGAAAAAGATCAATAACTATAAAACAAGAAAAAAAATTTACTTGTTTCAAACATTCATTTTCTAAACATTTTAAATTTTTAACCACATTTTACAATTAATAAATGTTCCAATGTTTCATAGACAGAGACCATCTAAAATCAGTTCTTAATTTTTTTTTTTTTTTTTTTGCTGAATACTCTCATTATTTGTGTTTTACTTCAAGCTGGAATACATAATTATCAATAGAGGGAAGAACAAAACAAGAATGGGATTTGTAGGGAATTTTTAGAGATTTTAGAATATATCACTGAAAATTGGAAGAATAAGTTTTCTGATCAGAAGATTGAAAACACCGAAAAATCTGAAAACTTCCGAGTATATTGGAAGCATTGGCACCTATGTAATATGCTTCAAATTTCCAGACTAAATATTTTAATCCTCTAATTTATAAAACTTATACTCACTCAACAAATGCATCAACTAATTCTTGCCTTAAGCAACACAACTTATGTCTATGATTTCGTGGAAATCCTTTTGCTTTAGCCTCTTTCGAAGCTTCTTCATTTTCCACTATAAAAATAATGCAAGTTATAATAAACATCCTATAATTTTGGAATATTGACAAGTATAAAAAATGTATCATTACTTACATACTAAGAAATTCACATCAGGTGGAAATGTTCGTAAGAGATCCAGTATATAATATCTACCATCATTTCCAATTATCCCCTACATACAAACCAAAACATTATGTCATTACAACAACTTAATATCAACTTGAAGTGTTTAGATAAAAATATTTAGAACAAAACACTTAAGATATGTATTTCAACTTTTTTCACACCTTAAAATTTACTCCTCAAAATTTCTATTCTAAATTTTATTCAGATTTCATCTTGCTAACTTTTTTTTTACCTTTCAGATCAGGGATAAAGCCATTTGACTAAGGAGCCCCAAATACCCACTTAATAATAGGAAAGAAACTTTTTTCAGATAAATCATGCACACTATTCATAACATGCTATCTAAAATCAATTAAAACCAAATCAGAAAAACTACACTAATAAAAATATGAAGTTTTAATATAGATGTTTAAGTCATACATACAGATAGTGAACTTAAAAGTTCATACTATTTTAAACCATGTACACAAAACTTGCTAATGCATTAGCATTCCAATATGCACACAGCTCAAATCCTATTGTGTCAAGTTTAATGTTATCAAAAACCATTTCAATGTAATATAGAACTGTGCATGTCATTAACAATAAGAACTTCACTTTATAAAAAGATAATTGAAAATAAGACAAGCTTTTCGGAAAACACCCATAATGCCATAACTAAAGATTAAAAAGGAGCATTCAGTCATATACTAATTTTCTTTTTAGAGCCAGAAAATTTTAAACAATCAAAAATATAGATTGAAAGCATGAAATTAAAAAGTTAAGAATAAATGTTTATAAATATGACTGGTGTAAAAAAAATACCTTGCATTCAACAGATGAGCAAAGTTCAATCTCTTCCCCTTTTTCGTTTAAAACCCTATAAATAATACATCATTAACAAAAGAAAATCAAATTTATATTATTAAAGAGATTCCTAAATATTAATAACTTACGAATGGGGAAGAATTTTCAAAGACTGGCCAGCTTTATTCAACTGCAAAAGAGAAATAGTTTAAGGACTTCCAAGTAAAACATCTGATGTGGATAACACACGATTCCCTTTTACTTCTATTACATTATACCTATTTTCAATGGTGCATCATCAGAATTATTTTCATACTTTCTAAGATTCAAAAGGTTTCATATCTCAAGGTATGCATGTTGTCTCATTTCAAGGTATTCATGTTTTTCCAACCATGTCTGATGGTGGCTTAGGTACTATCATCTGGCAGAGAATCAGTGTTAATACGCATTACAGCACTTTACTTTTTGGTATACAGATATTTCATACTAAATATAAATTTGTGTTTAAAATACTTCCTTCACTTCATACCAGAAAGCAATAAAAATTTTTTTAAATTAAATGGAGGACTGTTTCAACTCCATGTGAAAGTTTTTTAAATTGCTTTGTTGTAGAAGTAGTATTAATGGCTTCTATGAGTTTTCATTTACTATACAAACTACATATTGAGATAAAAAAAAATTTAAGTGTACATTTTACAGCTAATATAGCTTAACTAAAATTTTTCAACAAACAGTGCAATCAAAAGGGGATGTGTACAACTAGATGCTATAGTACTAAATACAAATTTCACCATTTAATGCTCAATTGTCTTTCAGATTAACCCATAGTATTAATACATGCTGCATTGATATTTTTTCATTAAAGCAGAGTGCAATTCCATGAGGATGAGCAAAACAAGATATTATACCACCTTAGCTTATTTTTTTTAGTTATGTTCCAGTATTAACATTGAAATTTTTTGTTATATAGAGTATCACCTTCACTTTCAGGGCAGCTCCTAGAGAATTTCCCCAAGAGTAAGGCACATCAACCAGAGGTATATTGTACTCAATTATAGAGTAAGGATTGCAATCAAAGGGGAAGGAGCACAATTGGACATTACACCAACAAAAAATATCTACCTATGGCTAAGTTAAAGTTATGCAAGATACATATGAACAGACATCAAGAATAAGTTGAATAAATATTTGATTTGGAAAAGAACAGTCTACTTTTTTGCTACACGAGGGCTCCAGGACCTACTGCTTAAAGCCAATTATGAACAACCCTACTAGCAGTAGGATTTGAACCTATAGATTCCACTACCAGATGCAGCACCCTACCACTTGGTCATCATTCGAAAATGGATATTTGAAATTCCAATATTAACATATATGCAGATATTCAAAAACAGGTTAGAATTCAGTCAGGCACAATCAAAATGTATTTCTAATAAAATCTGCACATTAAAGTTTATTTTTATTGTAATACTTTTACTTTATACAAGTAAAAATAGTTAATGAATGAAACAAATATATCAGGTTCTCAGAATATATATAAAAATGAAATATAAACAAAATATAACTGCTCAGTTTAACTAAACAGAAAGGTTTAAAGCAAAGTACTCCATAATTATATACAAAATAATCTCTCAAATAAATCACTTAACAATACTTTTAGTTTAGAAAAATTGTACATAAAAAAAAAAAGTCAAAATCTTCATATCAGAACTATTAAGCAATTTTGTATGACAGAAGCCAATTCAAACTTCATGGGGAACTTTTGATCATATAAAGTTATAAAAGTAATAATCAAAAACAGTCATAATTGAACAACAAAACTAACGCTAAACTCAAGATGTGTTTGTGCAGGATTGACATATGTACTTATTTATGGTGCTAAGGAACAGCCAAAAAAGGACAAGAGAGGATAGAAAAACCCTACTCCAGAGAAAAGGGGCATTTTCCCCCATGGAAGCAAAAGCCTAACCAAGAGGGAGGGGATTCTACCCCCAGCCCTCGCCAACAGCAGAGGAGGGATGCCTGCTTGGAAGAGTAGAGAATAGACAATAGGGTAGAGCTGAAATTGAGAAGTGCAGGCCACTCAGCACTATTTGTGATTTTCGGGAGATTCAGCCTACGTTACTTTGTTAATGTTTAATGTACAAAAATTATAATAAATGTATAGTCCAGTGTTTAATCACTGCAGTAATTTAAATGTCAAGATGAGCTTTTAGCAAACCTACAATACCTGCTCCAGCATAGGTGAGCATGTACAGAAACGAGATGTGCAGTGATCACGGAAGACATACCCACTGACGCCAACACATGCACAAGAAAAACTTTGTAGTACATCAGTGAGCATATTGAACTTTTATCATGTGTTCATACCTATAAACATTATTTCCTTTGACAGTTGAGCATTATTGAATATTTCTGAATTTGTCATTTGGGTAAATAAATTATTTCCTTACTTCTCATTTGTTAACAGGTTCTTGATTAGAAGTTATAGCTGTTAAGACAGAAGATAGCAACATACATACCATAATACAGTTGTATCAATGAGATTTACTAGTGGAACAAGATCAGAAGGAAATTCTAATCTACCAAATCAGTATTTCTACACTCTGATAACAGTTGTATTAACCAGATGTAAATATCAGTCATTCAGGATATGCAAGTATGTGCATTGCAAACATGTTGCTGTGATAGCAATTCTGTGCTCTCAATACAAATGCTATGAATAAAAAATTTTGATGCTTAGTAATAAATATTTTACCTTATTTTCTTTACTGTAGAAATACTTTGTTATATATGAAGTATTAACTTTTAATTCCTGTTTTAAAATAATCTTCAGGGAATTTAGTTATGGCTATAAATTTAGTTGTGCTACCCCCTAACAATGTATATGATCACAATAGTAAAATTTTTTGCATCTGCCATTTTCATTTAAATTGTTTTGTAAAGGAAAATATAAAACTAAAAGTAACCATTCTAACTGCAGTTTTTTTTTTCTTGGGAGGGGGTGACAATTTTTAAGTCTTGTCCTTGTGCCACAGTCTGAAATTCAAATAGCCCAATTTGGCCTGAACAGTTTCTTTTACACTATTAAAAGATTTTAAGATTAAATGATTTTTCTCTTTGCAGATATTTAAAAATTTAGTTTTATCAGTCCATAGTATCAATTTTTTGTATAAAAATTTTTAGGGGGGAGGGGTGAATAGGGATTTATAGTTGGCAAGAAGGAATGTATGAAAACTAGAATCTCCAGTATCAAATAGAAATCAAGGGTATAGAAATATAAGTATTAATTACCATTTCCAGATACTTAGGATGGGAAAGAACAGTTTTCCCAAAATCAACAGATCCATACACAACAGAATGTTCTTGGTCTCTTTCTAAAATTCCTGGGAAAAGAAAATGACCATTACTCCAGATGTTCAGTATTATTAAAAAATATATATAAGCATAGCAGATAAGTATTCTTTTATTACAACAAGATCATAAAGAACTATGATCAATATTTTTTTAATAAAGTGAGGAAAAACTAATATTGAGTCTAATAAACTATTTTCAGTTCCCCCTCTACAAAGCCACTTTATAATTAAAGTCAGAATTTTTTCAGAAGTCCATGGGAAAATCTGGAAATGTTTTAATAAAATTAAGATACCTAGAAATTTTGAAAAAAGTCTAGAAAAGCAAATTTAGGAGATAACCAAACTTCAATCATCAATTAATTTTAAAATAAAACATTAAAATTAAATATTTATATTTTAAAAGTGAGACAGTTTTTAAAGTTTAAATACTAACAAAAGAATACATTTTACTTGTCAGACATTTGTACTGACCAGCAAGCAAACCAACACTAACATACCATTATAAAGCAAACAATTTGGCACTTTGCCTTTAACTGAATTAAAAAATTTTATTCTTAAAATCAGAAACTTCATTCCTCTTTTGAAAAGCTTCATAAACAAAATATAATAACCAACCTTTTTTAAGCATGAAAATTTAAGCAATACTTTAGTTTTACAATAAACAAAACGATTAAAAACTTAAATACACAAAAATGTAAATCAATTCAATAATAGTTACTGCAATATGCAACTAAATTTCACTATAGGTGGTAGAATTTTACTGGTGGGCTGTTATACTATATATTACTACTATATATACCACTGTTATACTATATATTACTACTGAGCACCTTTAGAAAAAGTTACAAAACTTTTCATGAAAGAATTGCTTAAAACAAAAAAATACCAACTTTTTAAACTCATTTTAAAATATACAACTAAAATACTTTTACAACAAATGACATTTTAAATTATGCAATTTTAATAAATAAAATTCTTGATGCTACAAAACAACTAAACTTTGAAGTAAATCTAGGCTTATTTTCCCACTAATTATGAAGTAAGACCACTGTATTAGCTGCATCAGGACGTTTCCTTTCCCTTCTTTCCTACATTGCAAATACTATGATTATGACATTACTTTTGAATTTTGTATGCTTAACAAAATCCAGCATTAATACATACTTATCAAAACTCAAATTTTAATAATCATTTAAGTGAAAATTAAATAGGTGAGAACAATTTTGAATAATTAAAAGCTGCAAAGCAGTTTTAAATATTTCAATTTCAAACTCCTTTTTTCATTGCCTTATTTAGAATAAATTACTTTTTATCTGATAATCAGTGAAGTTAGAAAAACTTAATTAGTTTAACTGAAAAATATGGAGGAACACTTTTGTAGGGAGAGAGATTGTGCTTTTCAAAATAAAAACAATGGAAAGATTAAAACATGCAAATATATTAAAATTTTAAGAAATATATACCTGGAATTATAGACTGTGCTGTGACTCGATAGCCTCGATAATCAATAACAACAGTCCCAAGAGTATAGAGTCCATCAACATCTACAGCATTATAGGCTCTCACACCTTGTAGGTCATTATTCTAAAAATATAATTAAATTAAAAGTTATGAAAATGTAACAAACCAAGCTAACAGCTTTATTAAGATTAAAAACTAACTGTTCACATTAAATCTTATGTAAATTTTTAACATGTTCATATCTGAATTAGCAATATGAAATAGCATACAAACTTATTTTCTACATATGACATTTAATCTTGATAACATTGAAATAAAGCATTAATAAAAATAACTTGTTTAGACAATTTTATGTAACCCTGTTAAATGCTGTAAGGGAATGCTAGATTAAGAAGAGTTATAAGATTTGATTCAAATAACACTCTGAACACTTAAGGTACTTAAGTTTCTACACATCAGTTTTAAAAAACATTAATTCTGCATCTTCTACAGTATCTTAATGAAAAATTATATTTCATAATTATAGCAAATATACTAAGTTATACTTACTGGTGCTGAAAATGCAGCAGCATCTCCACCTACTTCTTTATAATGATCACGAACATCAAAACCAAGACTGAAGAATATATTATTCCAAATGAACATCTGCATCCTATTAAAACAATTTTACTTTAATTATAAAATTCCAATATCAATTACCATATTGATACATAGAATAAGGTTGGGGCAGCTCAAAAGAGCACAGCATTGCAACCCTACTCAGATACTTAGTCTGAAAGTAACTGAAAACTGCACCAATCATAGAATTAAATGCAAGGGGGGGGGGAAGCTTGAAAGAAATTTGTATAGCAAAACTTATGTTCTTTGGTACATATTTTAATTTTCTCAACATGAAAATTTTACACTAGATGCTTATCATGAACCTAGAATACTGGTTAAACATTAACATAGACTTACTAAGCTTTGTTAGGAATTTGATTTTATTTGAAATTTGAAATTTGTTTTAAAGTGTGAACAAAACTAAATTCAATGAGCAATTTTCACATTTTCTAATTATATTTTTAAATAATAGAAGACAAAAAATCAGGACAGTACCTTTTTTTCATTTCATTTGGGGCCCTAATTTGGGATTTCTAATGGGTCTTATAATACTCTTTAACGTCTCTCAAAAATGCTAATTTTCCTCTACCTAGTTTGTGATGTCACAGTTCATGAAAACACAGACTGCCTACGTTGTTTACATGGGAGGAGGAGACTTTAATTTGTTTCTAGTCAAGATTCGCATAAATAGAAATTTTTTTTTATTATGTCTGACATTAAGAAGTCATTTTCTAAATACTGCATTGTGTGAATACAACTACTAATTGTAATGAAAAGATTTTCAGTGTTCCAAAGATCTCAGTATACGTAAAACTTGAACTAATGGGGAAAAGGGATGAGAAATCAAACCCCAAATTATCATAAAAAATTATCTCTTTGGATTTGTGATGACCATTTTACTTTAATTGAATCCTTGGCTTTTTTTTTTTTTAATATTATGTTTAAAAGTGCTGTTGGTTAAACAGTGCTGTTTTTACTTTAAAAATATCCCTCATTTTGGAGTATTTTGACAAAGCTGTTACTTTATAATGAGTTTATGAAGGATATAAATTGCAATGATTATTTAATACATAACTTAAAAAATTATGTATTTTGAAAGGTATTTAAATATATTTTGAGAGATACCTACTTTCTTGAATATAGAGGTTTACATTGACATCTTTCAATTAAATTGGAGGCTAATTTGAAAAAATGTATTTTTTAAATATTCTACTGATATTACTTAAAAAATGTAAATTCCAGAAACAATATATATTTTTTATTTAACATTTATATTGAGCAATAAAAATGTATTATTTAATATATAAATCAAAAGTAATACAGTCTTTAAAAAAAAAAGTACTATGAAGAATCTGAACAATGCATACATTTCAAAAAGTAATTTGTGATTTTTTTAATGAATAGTAGAGCGAATATATATTTATAATTAAAGTACAAACACACAATATCAATTTCATATTTCAGCACAAATAAAATCTTAGTATTAATTTTTTCTGAAATTTCCATCTGTCATCAAAAACATACTATTTACATAAGATAGCAAATGTATATTTACTCTTCTCCTATTATATTCCTTGTTTAAATTTATGGGAAGTTATTCGTGAAGCCTATGCTACTCTCAAAATTAACATTAAATCAAAGTGCACAGGCCATTCTGTTTAAATTTTTAAAAAAAATTTTAATTTGTGGAAAAATTATTTCAATATTTTGGAAACATCCTTTTTCCTAACATCCATTCAATTTTTCCTTAATTTATGGATAGTGAAAATTATTTCATATCTCACAGGAAACAGAAAACTAAAATAATTTGAAACTAACTTTAATATCAGCATAGAAGATTTTAATAGGTGTAATTGTCCACACAATAACAATGATCAACAACTTAAAAAAATCGTGTAACATTTTGATACTGTTTCAGTATGATTCACATTTTAATTTCTACAGCACTTATTTCATAAATGTTATTGATAAATAAACACATGAAATATTTAATTCCTTGAAAATTATAATTTAATAACATTACGTTAGAGCTAACTAAAATATTGTCTCCCTCTCTTACCCACAAATACACACAATATAAAATTTTACTAAGAAAACACATAGTAAATAATTAACTATGATTACTTAGTTTCTTCTCCTGGATTTAGAGCCATGACATTTCCATCAACAACAGCCATTGCACCTCTAGTAGCAGCAGTTACAAAATCACTGTGAACTTTAAAAATTGCTCTTTCCCGAATTAAACGTTCTGGTAATGTCTTTCGTGGTAATTCTCTGGTTGTCTGCAGTTCCTCATTCCAATCTCTGGTCTGACCGGGTATATGCTCTTCATATCCTAGTCTAGCAGAAAATGCTAAAAAACAATATTTAAAATCAAAGTAACAAAATTGCAATTCAATAATGTTTAAAGTTTTGAATTTAACTTCAATCTCAAATGACAACCCTTCTAAGAGCCAATTGAATAATGCATGATAAACAAAAAAATCTTTCAAGTGGCAAATAAATGATAGAAAGTACAGTTTAATCCTGATTATAGAATATTAAAAATATTTTAAATAACTCGTATTTCCAATTATAAAAAAAGGTCAAATTTCCTACCTTTTATACCAATTTAAAAATCTCATTGGGGGAAAAAAATGTAGAAATTATAAAAAGCCTCTGTAATAAATGAATATCTACTCCTTAATTTTACCTTTTCCATGTAAGAGACTATTCCTGTAAAAGTGAGTACTTTGAAGTAATATTGTTCTCAAATAGATGGATGACACTAGCTAAAATTGAATGCACAAACTATAAGGCATCTATAAAGAAGGTCTAACATTTTTATGTTTAACAGTCCATAAAATAGATACATTTAAATTAGCAACATTAATGGTTGGATTTAAGTAGCTTTATGATCCTTACCGATCAAAATGAACTTCCAGGTGTGCATTCTTCAAGACATAAGATATCAAGTCAATAGTAAATTTCATGGCAAGTACAGGCAAGAATGTTGGCATCTATAGCAGCTATTGCAGGTCTAACACCTCTTCAGGGTTCCCACACTTTTTTCCAGAACAAAAATTAAGGACTTTTTAAGGACCAAAGTAATTTTTTACAAGGACCTACTTGAAATACACGACATAAACCCTATCTCCTGAGGAACATTTTAATGATTATGAACCAGACAAGGCATGTTCAATAAATGCCCTACAAAATTTCAGAATTAAGTTTTTTAAAATGCCTAAAAATTAATATAATATAAATCTATTTGACAAAATCTAATTTTGAAAAATGTACATCTAAAGTTTTTTGAGTGATCAAACTAAAAATAAATTGTGAATAAAAACATTATAAACAGTACTTCCTAAGGATTTAAAAATGACTGATATATATATTTATATAAGAGTTTATATATATATATATATATATTAGCTGATTATACCTGGCACTGCCTGGGAAAGAAGAGTTTTAGACTTTTCTATTACATTCAATGCAAGGAAAATTAAACTTCCATAAGTAAATGAAATATCTACAAACCCTCATCCTCCATGCTTCATTTAATTAAAATCTGCATGACTGTTAGCTATTAGGAAAGGGCAGCTGACTCTATACTTTAAACCTTTTAAGTATACAAAAGATTATATATTTGTCATATAAGAAAACTGATAGGAAATCACATGAGACTGTGGATCTCATTGATGAAGAAATGGATTGCACACCAATTTAAAAATTAAGGAGTTTAAGGACCTTTGACAAAAATTAAGTTTTAAGGCCCTTAAAAATGAAAGCTAAAATTAAGGAGTTCTTAAGGACTTTTAAGGACCGAAGGAACCCTGCTCTTGATGTTCAATAAATCATAAATCAATAAATCCATTTTATAAATTATCAAACTAAGATATTTAAGACTGCAATACCCACTATATAGATGCTAAGGTTCTTGCTGAAACATAGCATGAGATCTAGCATCTTTATATTTCCTGTGCAATTAAAGACATATAGAAGTTCATTAACATAAAAACTTTTCGGAATCCTACCACTAGTGGTATTAATTTAAATATATCTTTATTACATCTATTATTAAACATCAAAATATGTCAGACTATTTACACATACTCTGTTGAAAAATTGTTTAATTTAGAAAAATATATTAAACACATCTAAAAGATTCTAGGTAAAAATATTATAGACTGTTGAGGCATGTTGCAAATAAATTATACTAACCATCCTCTGCACGTATAGAATCTACAGTATGCTCGAGGCTAGGAGCAGTCCAAGTATAAATTTGGTAAGGAGTAGCAACCCTCTCAAATGGATGTCTCTGGGTACGTTTCTTTTGAATAAGGCTGAAATTTCTTTTAAAAACTGGGCTCACCTAAAAATATAAGGAAGTACATAGAACAATACATACAGAAACAAATTAACAATTGCAAACATTTTAACTAAAATATACAAATAATTTTGAACTACTAAAATTTATAAGTTTTTTTTATGTCTAATTTTGGTTGCTTCTTTAAGCAACCAAAATTTTCTGTAAAAAGCATATCAAACTACAATATTAATTAACTTATTTCACTTTATTCCTTTATTAATTATATCTTAGTTTGTGATATAATTACAAGCAAATTTTTAGTACATCTTTAAAGTAAAATATTCAGAACCTCACATCTTTCTTAATGAAGTATTTCAACACTTAACGGTAAGTTTATCCCTGACTTATATAATTATATAACAAAAGAAAACTAAGATTAAATCAATATAGTTATAGAACTCTTAGAATTATTTAAACTGAACTCCATGTATTAAGTTCAGTATGCATATAACTACAAAATATTTGGACCTGATTTATAATGTATTGAAATCAAATTATCTGTTAATATTATCAAAAATAATACTTTAAATTTGCTCTTGATTTTTAATTTTAACACTGAATTCTTCATAGAACCATTTTTTTTTTAATTCAAGCTTTTTTAACACTATTTTAAAATATATACTGAACTTATTAACATTAATTTAAACTATATGAATTAAATATTTCAAAATGACATTCTGAAATAAGACTACTCTGTATAAGTAAAACTGCATCTCAAGTCAGAAATTTAAATTTATAAGAATGAAATGGGGTGAACATACCTGGCTCAGTAAATCAGCAAGAGAATGAAATATAAGCTTAGGATTTGCAGGTTTTGGGTTAAATTCTTCATCTGTAGTTCTAATAAAATTGAAGCACACGTCATTTCAGGTAGCAATACAACTTTGATATTAATCTTTAACTACTCTAGTGATAATTACAGTAAAGTTTTAAACTGTATACCTAAATTCATTTTTATTAATTCTAAACATTTTCACACAAAATACTAGATTTACACAGGTTTTTTAAATGGGAAAATTGACAACTTTATAAAATAAATAGTTTTTTTTTTTTTTATGTATCTCTGAGCAAAAATAATTTACTTATTCTTGTCAAAAACGAAGGTCAAAGTTTTGTGAAAAAAGTATACATTAAAAAAACAAGTAAGCATGTAGGATATATAAAGAAACTAATTTTATTTAATAAAACACAGGTAGCCAAGTACCCTAATTAGAGTTTAAAAACGTTCAAATCAGAAGTTCCTTCAACTGAACTTTATTATTTTGTTACATTTAATATATTTTATTAAATTAATTCATTATTTTTTGTATATTGTTACTTTTAATTTCAGTAATTCTAGAATTGCTACAATTACTAATAAAATAAATCATATTAGCCTAATTAATAAAAAAAATTAAAGTACTAAAATTTCAGTATAATGGCCAAATTTAGTGTGAACCACTACGGTCTACTTTTTGCTACACGAGATCTAATGAGACCGAACTTCAATATTTAAAACCGATTCCGAAAGACTGCTAAGAGCAGGATTCGAATCCGCGAAATCGATTGGCAACGCCCTACCGATTCGGTCATCGTCCGACTGACGGCCTAACCGTAGTCCTTGATGTATTTCGGTATCCTTGCATATTCAGCTAGTCAGCGAGTTCGAATCGCGTTTTTGACTTCAAAGCATACACGTATTTACATGGTCGCACACTAAGGGCCGGCTGCGGCAGATGGCAAATGTCACCCCCTCGTAACTTCGTATAACAGTGCATGAATCACATTGTACTCATCCAAAAAATATTTACAACATTGATTATTCTTATTACCATGACTTGCCTAAACAAAACTCAGTTTTCTAAGTGCTTTTCACCTTTAACGTAATAAAATAGAATCCCTGCATTTCTTTTCATACAAAGCCATCGAAATTGCTGCCAAAACAAGCAGATCCGTTTCATTATACGCATTACAACAAATCGCTACGCAGCGTAGTCTCTCAAATATTTATATATTGGAATTAAATCCAAGAAAAAAATAGTTATGTTACACCCTTCCAAGCTATAAGAATTTAAATTTTGAAAAAAAAACTATATAAATGTCTAATAAAAAATTTACAAAAGCGTGACATAATGTCGCCACTTAAATTTACCGCCCTAGACATAGGTCCAGTTTGCTGGACTCTAAGAGTCAACCCTGCCAATAGTTAAAGTATCGCGCATAGCAATGTGTGGGGCATCGAAAACATGGGGTAATTCAAAGAAAATATTTTTTAACATCCTATACAATTTTCTGAAAAAGTATACGCTACAACAAAATTAAAATAAAAACTATATTACGGTTAATTTCTGGGTGTCAAAACTAGAGCTGGATGATATCCGAATATTGCGATTTATCGTTTACCAAATATATTAATGTTCTAATATATATCACCTTATTACAGAGTTGCAAATATAAGTGTGTTCTGTATAAAATACAAACACACCAATGTGTGTTGGTTATCTAGAAAACAAATTCCATTTAATATGAATACATAAATTTTAACATTGCTTTAAATAAAATCGCATATTACTGTTCTTCGATAAAAAGATTTGTGGACGCGTCAAAAAAGAAAAAGGGTGAGAAAAGATACTTTCTAATTATCTTAAATTCATTTATATTTTTTCTAATTGAAGCAGAAGATGGTTTAAGAAAACCTTTTTAATTTTCAGAAATAAATGTTTGGAAAATTCGGAAATTTTAGCATCAGAATCCTCTCCTGACTGGAAAGCAATATTCGATATCCTCAATATAAACATGCCAAAAAATTTTGTTCTATTACTCTAAATAGTATGTGTAAATGCGCGACAGGTGCTGTTTTAAAAAAACCTTCAGTTCAGCAGAACTCGAAGCAATAAAGATGACAAGCATGACCGTTTCTGGATATTTTCCGTTTGGAACATCTCGAGCATAAGCTTTTATCCCTCTTTATTCAGTAGTACCACACACTCGACAGGAATGGATCCGATGGCAAGAAAAAGATGGGGAATTGAGAGAATGAGGAAAAATTATATTATCGTTCTGAAACAAGAGATTCAAGTTGGAAGGTTTCGCCCGCTTAAATATTGCACCGTTCGGCGAAGGGCCGCTGACGTAGCATAAATATATATGCCTGCACATGTGCAGAGGAACTGGAGGTCAAAGGCCAACAGCGTTATCAGAGTTATCAAAACACTGGGGAAAAGGTGTAAAAACAAAGGAGAGAAGGAATCCAAATAGTCTCCTGCATATGAAGTCGTTATCGTATCGTAAGTCTATAGAACTTCGGAAAGAATAAATGGAGTGAACGGCAAAAGAATAAAATTATGAAATGAGTGAATTTCAAGATACGGACCTTGGAGCCCGAAATTCAGGGGAAAAAAATAAATTCATTACTTATTTAGGTGAATTTAGAAAATAATAGTTATATTTTTAAGGTTTAATTAACCTGGCGAGATTTTACCGAACTGCTGTTTTAAGCGTGTTTACGGTGAACCTTATCTCCAATAACACTAAGCTGTAAAAATCTAATCATCCTTACTCTAGTGCTCATTAAAATAAAAAGACTTATGGTAAATGATTAAGATATGGGAGGGGGAAACGGTAGTTATCACGACCGCCTAAAATTTCGTAGTTGGAGGGGGACGCCAGTGACATTAATATTGGAGTTATTTAAGGAGTTGACTGATTAAGATTGAAATGCAGTACAGGCAAGAAAAATTTGAATTTAAAAATAGTAAATACACTTAACACGATGCAAAAAGTAGACTTGAGAAATAAATATTTATGGAGACACGATGCGTTTACAATAGAAATAAAATATTAAAAATTTAAGCAAAAAAATTTAAAACAATTTTTTGAATTTAAGTTAATAAAAATACGTACAAAATATGAACTGGAAGCCGTCCGTACATATTTTTCAGATAGCCTATCACCCCCCCCCCTCCTTCCCGGCCAAGCAGGAAAAAAACGCCGTGGAACCAGATTTATAATTTTAAACACACCCCTTTTCCCCAGGTTCATGTAATAACGATCCTAGACCGTTGGCCACTGGCTATACAAACCTAATGTTAATGCGTTAATTATAATCAAATGGATCTCTTTAAATTAGGCTGTTCACATGCTGTGCACCATCTTGCAAGGAAATAATCAAAGAGGAGGCATTTTGGCCATTTACATTCCAGAGTTTCAATTAATTTTCAAGATAAAAATCAATTAAACTATGTGGGCCGTATGTTTCTATTCAGATGGCATCGAAAATCGTTAGCGTCTTATCGCCTGATATTTGGTAACAATCGCCAATTCTTCCAAACAGCTTAAAAGTTGGAGCTCCTGTATTCTGTCAATTTTAATATCTTTCAAAAATGTTCCAAAACCTTTATTTTCCTTTATCTTTTCTATATAAATTAAATGGCTTTTAAACTAAAATTTTCAATTAAAGAATTTAAAAAAAAATTGCTTAGTGTGCTTTTAAATTTCTTCTAAAGTTACTTATTTCATACTTGTATATGTAGTATAGGGAAAGAATGTTAACTATCTCAACCTCAAGAGTTTGAACTTCACAGTTTGGATCTACCTGCACTTCAAAAGACCCTCATTGGTGATGTGTGTGAACATGGTAACTTGAGTATATTGACTTAAGAAAACCACATTTTGAATATATACATTATACCAAAAAGGAAACTTTTTGGCTTCTTCCAGTTACTGAATGGCTATTTCTGGTTTTTTAATGCTCTTAAGTTCATAAAATCTTTTAGCTATGCGATAATGTTCATATGTTTTGTAAAATAAACATACAAGTAATGAAAACACTTTATGAGTATACAAACTCGTGATTCATTTGTGGTAGAAAAGATTAAAATGTGGATTTAAACAAATTTTGTTAAACAAATTTTAAATAACTATGAATATCCATGCTTTCAAACTCCTTGGTGCTTCAGCCCGCTTGGCAGTCATGGCCAACAGAGCCACTCTCAGTTTAAGGGCCCTAAGGGTATGCAGCATATGTTCCAGTTAAAAGGTCAACCTCATGCAGAACCCTATAGTGTTTAGTTCCAAGCATGCTTCTTTTCAGTTTGTCTATTCTCAAAAGGGATGAAAGGCTGGTCAACCTTTCCCAGCCATAGGATCTAACCTCTGACCTGTGTCTTGGGGTAGTGAAACTCTACCCCGGGGATGGGCAAACTACAGCCTGCTGGAAGGTTTTATCTGGCCCACGGATAGAATTTTAAGTTGCTGGTCCAAGGCAAATTAAAAGAAATGTATATTTGTACATTATAGACATATCCTTTTTTATTTTGATTAAATATATCCCAAATTTATTATCTCATGGCCAGAAGATCAGCAATATATTTGTTTCTTATATGTGAACAAGTATTTTCAACTTTGAACCTTAGAAAGAATTTCAGAAGTAGACTGACATATGACATTCCTTAACATCAGTACATCTCACTTCAAACCTCAGTATAAGGAGCTTTTAAAAATGAAATCGCAATTTCATTCATCTCATTAATGTATTTAAACCATTAGGTTCTTGTATATTGTTTTTAAATTTTTAGAAAAATTTATCTTTGCCCACCAAACGTATTTTTCTTTCAATTTTTGGCCCGCAGCTGAAAAAGTTTGTCCATCCCTGATCTACCCCAATGTCACTGGGCTTCGTATCTCCATGCTAGCAAACAGAATAAATTTAGACTTACCATAAAGTTACCACAAGTTTCAACATTTACGGCTTCTTTCGTATAACTGAAAATTTTTATAGCTTCTTGTATTAAGGATTTATTTCAAATCTCATAGAATTTGAAATAAATCTAAGATCATCATCAGACAAGCATCAATAGATGCACTTTGAACAATATTAATATAGAGTGACATAATTTATAATCTAAAATAAAACTTTCATATAATTTGTGTAAAGCCATTTTCTTACTCATTAATATAAAATCCTCTAGTTGAAGCTGTGATATGAATTCGCTTATCTTCTGCCGTAACAACATATACATACAACAAATCACCTAATAAAAATCAAAACATAGAAGTCAATATTTCAAAAATTATTAAAAGTATAAACTATAAAATACATACAAATATCTGAACACAATTACCTCTTAACCTTCTATAACCAGGAGGAGGATTCCAACCACTAATGTTTAATACTTTCAAACCAGGCATTATCTGAAAGCATATAAATTACCATTAAACTTAGTACATTAATACTTATGTAAATGTATAATACTAATGTATATTACTGTAATACATACTGTATTACTGTAATGTATAATACTTATGTAGTGTGGATAACACAAACCCTATTTCATATAATGAAGCTACTCTGAAAAGTACTCAAAACTCTCACCAAATCATACCAAATTTTAACTTAAAAATTTAATTTTTCAATCAAGTTTTAAGCAATTGCTAAATGCTGATACCTGTGTTAAATGTTATCTTTCTGAATTGTACTCCAAATAAAATGATGGATTTAAATTATACAAATGTAACAAAGCCTAAAGTAATTATATTGTATAAAATAACAAAATTTATGAACGTATGTACTGATGTAATCCTATATAATAACAGTAGTGTAGCATGTAAAAATAGACTAAATGAACACATATATACATACATAATCAGCATGGAGAAAAAAAGTATTCAAGTGTTTGCATTTTTTCAGGTCACTAATAAAATCCAAGAGCAATAAACTTTTAGCTCAATGCTAGATCTAAGCATGACCACCAACAGTCTGACGGGCTACCCTTATTAATGAATAAACATTTCAGAATATGTGCAACATAAAATTTAAAGAAAAGATTTAGAAAACATCTAACTGAAATTTTTAACCCCTTGCCTATGGAATATACGAGAAAAAGTGCCAAAAAAGGAAAGAATTTTTTTCTTCTTAATTTTGTTCATTATCATCAATGTTAGAAATAGATTTTGAAAAAAAAATTTTTTAAATGAAATAACTATTTTCAATATTTTTACATATATGGGAAATATTAATGGATTACAGTAATTTTTGCTCAAATAAGTGCAAAACAAATCAAATGACAATTTTCTAGATGAATATAAACTAATACAAAATTATCTATATCAACTGTCATGAATCCCATGCCCAGGGTTGGAAAAAAATCCTGATTTTTTTTAAAAAATCAGATTTTTTCAATTTAAATCAGATTTACTTGATTTTTTTCTGAATTCTAATTTTAATTATTATTGTGTTTATTTTGTGCAATATACATGGAATAGTTTGTTATAAGTAACAACTTATCTATCTTGTATATTCTACACACTAATTACTGAAAATTAAATATATAAATTTTAATCTAAATACATTGTATTATTTTGTAATTGGATAGTGCAAACTAAATAAGATGTAAATTTAAAGAACGAATTAAATATTCATTTATGGCAAACTATTTAAAAAAACAAAACCCAATTATTTCAACATTCTTTAAAGCAACAAATTATGGATTTAACTGTTTCAATAAAAACACTAGCTTCTATGCTTTATCCACTCTTACTTCGTAACGAAGGCTAGAATGAACAATACCAAAAGAAGAAAATTCTTTATTCTAGGAGATGAAGCCACGGCTGTTGTTATTTGGTAGACAAACTGGATTTCAAGTTCTGTAATACTCTCCTTACCTCCCAATACATATAATGAATTCCACTAGTCATAACTAGGCATTGTACTTACCCCTACTACATACTTTCTGATAACAACCCCTAAATTCTTGGAAAGCACATGCTATCTATTTACACTTATTTACTTATTGGTATTTCTGTGCTGACTGATTCCCAATTCTCCTGTCTTTGGAATATAGGTTTTAAAAAGTGAAAAAAATTTAAATCAATGATTTTTTAAATCAACTGACATAAATCAAGATTTAAATCGAGATTTAAATCATGCCAACCCTGCCCATGCCCCTTCAGATATCTTTGAATTTCACAAATTCTTTACAGTATCCAAGAAATAGTGGCAAATGGCACAAAACCGCCAAACTTTTCATAGTAAAGTATCATTGGGATAATGGCAAATTAAATATATATTGGTTAAACCAATTTCAGGTTTCTCAGAAATTGAAATTCCATTATTTTTTCTCTTGGCTAAACTCAGGTCAGGAATTTGAAAATCGACACATTTATGTTGCCCAAACTGAGTTTGGGCATCACAAAAAGGGATAATGACTTACAAAGTAGGTCTGCAAAATACATCTATTCATATTATCTAATATTTTTCTTCAAGATATGACATTTTACTAAAAAATTAAATACAGCAAATTTTGAATTCATGCTTCAAAACTAAAAATAAGCAATGAAATTTCTCAATAAATAATATGTCACATTGTTTAAATAAAAAGAATTAAAATTTAGAATCACCTTAGGGTCCTTTGACTGAGGCTGCAGTGGCGTCAAAGGCAATTCATTTGCACCAGGTAAAATATAATCCAGAGGTGTACAGTCAACTGAATCAGGTCTGCATTTCTTCTTTTCTGTAATAAGAATATTAAATTATTGCAAAACACATGACTTTAGTAGGAAAACAGTGAAAGATCCCAATTCTCCTACCCCAAAGGCAAGGAGTAATAAATTATGCTTTCATCTTAGAAAGACAAAAAGCGGTTTATTGCAAATTAAAAACATTTTGTTAAACCAAAACAACTAAAATGGCAAAGAATTTTTTATAACTTAATAGGCACAAAAGTTTACTAACAAGATGCTGCTTTCAATACTAGGCCTTGTCATATTTTAAATAAAATTTAACTTCTAAAATTATTGTTCAGTTAAATGATTTTAAATACTTATATTTACTGATACACAAATAACAGAACACTGAAAGATTTTCGAAAGAACATATTTTTCAGAACTTAATTCTCAGTAACCTCAAATAAATTTAACTTACCTAAAATATCACCTTGTGTTATAATATTTAAAAAGGAAAATGAACTGCATTCAACACCATTGTATGCATCAGCTGGATCTAAAGATTTTAATAAATCTCTAATATGCCTCACATGAATTCTAGCTTCTCTCACAGTATAAGGCTCTGGAAGAAAAAAAAATAATTATATATATATATATATATATATATATATATATATATATATATATATATATATATATATACACACACACACAATCTAAACTTCTATAAAAGATCAAGTGACTGCCTGTAAAATATGTACTAAGATATATTTATTAAGTTTAGAGGATCATTTATTCAGAATTAATTTTTCATACTTAACAGCACACAAGTTTAGTAGACATCCTGTTAAGATATTTACAATTCAAACTACTGAGGAATAGGCAAAGATGTGATAAATTCAATTAGACATTAGAAAAAAATTATAATTTAAAACTGGTAACATTACTAAATACAAAATTAGTCTTTAATAATGAATGAAAATCATTAGCACTGTCTTTCTGATACCTACATTAAATATCTTGCATCAATATGAATTAGATTCCAAAAACGTTTACTGCTTAATATTTATGGCATTGTATACCTCAATGTATACTAATAAATTTGTTAAGGCAATGTAACCTCAGTTTTTAATCTTACCTTCTACTACTTTGATAATAGAGCCATCTTTCAAACCATCTATTGTTTTCAATTCAGCAAAATTATCCATTGTTACACCATCCAACTGCAGAGAAAAGCATGTTCGGTGACAAGTTTCTTCTCTATCCATCAGCATTTGATGAATTTCTTGTACCAGCTCAGTAGAACTAACCTGTAAAAATTTTTTTAGTAAACAAGCTCATGCTGATACAAATGTTTTAAAGTAACACAAATATTTTTAAATATATCATTAAGTTATTTATTATTTAAACTTAGTTTTATAGCTCTATTTTGAATTGCATTTTACAGCATTACATTTTATAACCTTTTTTTTTCTTTACCAATTAAAAATCTCAACCTAAGAAAACATTTTTATTAATATATTCCATAAACTGGTTAAGAATTAATGTGGAAACAAATACAGATTTGTAACTTTTAAAGACTATAGCTTATATTAATTTTATCAAGGCTGTAGGCAGGGGAGGGATTTGGGAGACTGGTCCCCCCCCCAAAAAAAAAATTCTGAGACTATTTTGTAGATAGACAATGCCCCATGACTGTGTGTGTATGTGCTACCTGCCTAGTTGTTCATGAACATGGACAGTTATTTTCTTAGAAAAAAACCACTGAGACTATAAGAGTCTTGCTGGGCCGGAATACAGTACAGTATTCCGGAAATACAGTGCTTTCCCTTTCATTATAATTGAAGTATTCACGGACAAAAGGTGTTTTTCTCCCTTGGTCTCCCTCTGAAAATAATTTCTGGCTATGGGCCTGAATTTTATGTTGAAGTTATAATACTAGATAGTCTTTAACATGAAATTTTTATGAAACTTAAATGCTTAGAATTTAAGATAAACAAAGATAATTTATATTAGGAGATCACCTATACAGAGGTTGATATTGACAAAAATATATTAAAAAGACTAAAACAAGATCTGTATCTGGAGAATTTAACACAGAATTAAATTGATTGGACACATAAGGATATTTGCTAATGAACTTCCCTATATAGCCCTCACCTGTTCACCAGAGGGGGAAAAAGAGCACGCTAGACCAAAACTGACAAGGCAAATGGTAGAGAATGAGAGAAACAAATTTGGGCAGGCAGCTTTAAATCGCAATAGATGGAAGACTAGAAGCCTTATGTACAATTATTATGAATTCTACATGTTATGTTATTTCTATAAGACTTTACAAAGATAATCCTTTTCTAAGAAACTTATTGACTAAAACAAGAATTACCAGCAAAATTAAATACAGTTATGCTCCTTAATTTAAATGGGACAATAAAAAGGCTATATTCATCATTATTTATCATTTTTAAAGCCATTTTCTGATTTTTAATGAAATTTAAAATACATTTATCATTTTTTCAAATTTTCACAATTTAGATCATCTTAATACATTATATTCACATACTTTGTACGGATGTCCCTGGCCCACAAAAATACTTTTATGTTTTCTATCCATAAACTCTACTCTCTAGTTATCGTGCTATGAACTCACGAATCCACCCTTCTATCTCTTTACTGTTATTTGCTTATTTTTTCACTTGTTGCCATTAAAAACCACTGGATTGAAGGGTTTGGCCCATATGGTCCAGTTGTTCCATCACCTTCAAAAAGGCTATATAGTAATAAGTACCTTAGAATTTCTTCAGTTTCTATAAATTTAACCCCAAACCCTTAGTTTTAAATGCTTATAAATAGTTTAAACATAATAGAAAAATATACCTGAATATCAAATGGTTCTACTCCAGGAGCCATAATTTTAACAATAAATCCAGCATCATGAATAAATACAAACTCTTGATCTTTAAGAGTTTCAATATTTTCTTCATTTTGCTTAGCCTCAGAGTCTGTAGACTGTTCCTTGTCTACAGAATCAGTCTTTTCTGCTACACCTTCATCAATATCTTCTTCAATATAAGCATCTTGCACAGTATTATGTGCTGCAGTATCTTCGGGCACAGGATTCACAGCAATAGAAGATTTCAATTCAGCTATCTCGGAACTTTTTTCTCTCTGCTCCACAGTAGTATCATGACCATTAACAGTATCACAAGATGTAACAGAAGGCATGTCTTTAACCATATTTTATAATTATATCAAATTATCAGCAGCTGAAATAAAAATGTTAAATTATAAAAATCTTATTTAAAAAATTTTTTTGGATGGCATACTATTATTAAAATATTTTATTTTCAAGTTTTTTTCAAACTAAATATAAGTATTAAATTGATAATCAAAAGATGAAAGCCTTATTCGAACTTAGAAGTAAATTGCTGTCCATTCAAAACAAATTTGGATATGCTTGATTTGGGTATTTTATTAGGAAATATTAATACAAGAGCAGTAGTCCCATGCAGCCTTCTTCCCCCCCCCCTTTAGGAGAAAAAACTACTTACACATATATTATTTCATTTTTAATGAAATAAAAATGCATCAACATGTTCAAATTAATAATTTACATTTTTTTCGAAAAAATGCGATTATATTGCATAACGCAGGTTGATTGGAACAAATACTGATGAGTAATTCTTAAATTTTTGAGCTAGTAAAATACTTTAGATTAAAAACCTTTTCGTCACATTTAGGTATATAATTTCAGTCTGAACCGGCATTTGCAAAATTATTCTATATAAATAGAGAGCGATAAATTAAGTTTAAATATACAGTAGCAACAGGAAAATTATGCATCGCAAATGTTTAAAAGCCCGTAGATAGTTAAAACCTTTATACTACACAGCATTTTAAACCCATTCTTTTATTTCGTGCAGAGGTAAAATAACAATTCAACTTCAAATAATTATATTTAATGTAAAAAGCAGTGTAAACTACAGATAAAGCAGCAGTTCCTAGATTACAATATATAAATGTAGGAGATTAACTTATAAATGGAGGTATTTACTAATTTAAAACAACTTGGGGTATTATGTAATACACCGATAATTTAAGAAAACCATATTCGCTCAAGGGCATTTGCCTAAGAAATAAAATTTTTATGCTAGAGTTAATCCTTTTAAATCATTCATAACGTATGAAAAGCATCACACTGTTAGCTTACAATCATGTAAAATCCTTCTTAGCCCAAAAATATCTCCTGAAACAGAGAACCTCACTACTGTACTCCTCAAAACGCACTTCAAATTCGGTACGGCATGAACTTTTCCTACGACCTTCCCGAAGTCATCACGGCGATGCGTGCGCCTTCGATCCACGTGCGTCTACGAACCGGCAATGACGTCAAGTGTGTTTTGTAATCTGTAAAGCCGCACCTCCAAAAATTTACATTGTTATTGGTGGAAATATTCTAAACATTAAAAAGTGACGAAAAAAAAAAGATACACCTCGAAATGGAAATATGTTTTTCTGTATATTTAAAACCAAATTAAGAGAAAGGTGAAAACAAATGAAAAAAAATTTAAATTAAAATCAAGTAAAAAGAAATTTCAAAATAATCCAAATCCCATTTTACAGGAGCTACCCTAGAACCAGTCTATGCCTAGAACAAGACAGCCTGGATGTCACATTTTAAAGTCGGCATTTAAAGTTCTTTTTTTTATTAAAACATATTTGCATAAAATTATTTCACAAAATATAATTATTTTTAGCTTGGAACATTATTAATTTATGTTATTTATGTTACATGTAATTGAAATACCAATCAGTAATTTTTTTGTGGGGGGAGAGAGGCAGTAGTTTATATATTTTTTTTGTTCAGAACAATACAATTGCTAGAGCTGGCCCCAATTTTTGAATTTTTTATAAATAGATTATTTTTTTGGCATTCTCAACTCATCAAAGTAGATCCGACGTTAATAATGTTTTGGCACTATGTAATATGTAATTGAATTTGTATTGGTCACAAATGTATAAAAATAAGTAAAATATCTGGTGAAATTAGAAGAATGAATTGTGTCTCTGACTTGTTGAACACATAAAACACGTGGATAAATTAAAATACAAATTGATGGTTATAGCAAATTTTTCCATAATCGTTATACGACGTTTAATGTAGTATAACTATTGACACCCGGGAATCTTGACCTTCATTCTAACAAATATCCTCATTTGTTATGTGATGCTTTTATTTTTGGACTTCTTGCCACAATGCCCTTCTGCTATGCAAAGTCATTTTCCCTTATATATATATATATATATATATATATATATATATATATATATATATATTATGTATCATTATTTAAGTAATTAATATCTGCTTTAACTAATTACTTCTTCCTAAGATAAATGATTTGATGTATTGTAATTTTTCGTAAAGATTTAATAAGTTACTTATTACAATGTTTATGTAGTTTACTACACATACTAATAGCATTGAGTTACCTGTAGGTCTAACCCAGATTGTGTATTTGGCCAAAAAATAATGATTAATACTTTGATATGAAAACTTCATATTTTAATACTTATATCTATTATTTACAGTTTTTATAATTAATATAATTTGGATAATAATGGCAACAGCATGTAACGATTAAATTTTCTAAATATGAGAGGTGGTGACTTGTCTTAAAAGTAGTAAATTATGACTTACTGGAAGTTTAGAGTTGAAGCATAGTGAAGACAACAGGGTTGCTCATCTAAGGGCGACAACCGGGGGTCAGTCGAGGGACGTCTCAGACATTAGTTGAAGCACCAATCTTGAGAACTTGGAAACAGTGCAGCTGCGGCGTCACGTTCAGGAAACCGGGAGTCAGGAACGACTGCTAGGTCGTCACCTCCAGGAATCTCCTCCAGTCTAACTTGTTTCATTATCAGTCCTCTCTTTTTTTTTTACTTGGAGATCTTTTCACTCTTTCATTTGCTTATTGCCCAATCGTTATCGAGATCCAATTTGATGTGACCATAGTAATAAACAATGGATGTAATCCTTTTGCTATTTGCTTACTGTGAGCATTCAGGATCCTCCCCCAGATGTATATCAGGGTCCTAAATCAATTTCCCATGGGAACATCTTCAAATTGCATGTGGCCACAGTACCTGACCATTTGGCTTTACTTGACCCCTGTCCACTGCATCTTAATGTGCCACTCATCAACTTGTCCGAATGCGTTCATTGCAATGGGCCTCCCGCGGAGTTCGTGAATTAAGTCATCCCTTCTGCAGTCACAAATCTCCTTAATAGTCTTCACCTGCTTTAGAGATCTTCACTATTGGCAGGATTAATCTGCCTAGATTAACTTACTGCATTACTTTTTATAATATAAATCAAGAATGAAACAATATATGCTAATTTTGCTTCAATTTATTATGTTTATTTGGTGTATGGAGCATTGGGTTTCAGGAGCCCGGGGATTTTAAATCACCATTATCTCCATTTTAGCAATATCACGGGACACACAGGCCAGAGGTAATCTCCAATAATTGAGGTGAAAAATAGTGTTCTGTGTAGTTTTTAATTTACGTATGCAAATAATAATGATATCAATCGTTAAGTGTTCATAAGTTATTTATAAATTTCTTGAGCTTGGGTTCTAGTAATAAAACTAGACAAAACTCCTCGGTGAAACAGCCCCTAGCGGGCCAGGGCCTACGGTACTAATCTTCGTTTTCGAGACCAAGATCCCTGGGGTGCGAAGCATATGTTCCGACTCAACAACCCCAACGCCACTGGTCTTACCCTAGTAAAAATATAGAAAATATATTAGAAGATTTCTATTGATTTTAGTTATGAATGAATAAATAAATTACCTTTAAGGTAGCTCCTGGGAGGTTTTCCGAGAGCAGGACACTTCAGCCAGAGGTCTGTTGTATCAAAACCCAAGAAAGAGACGAGAAGAAAATTAAGGAGAAGGAAACGAGAAAGAGATCGCTGGGGTATCTCGGGATTATGACACTCGTGTTTACCTAAGGTAGATATATCCTTAGACGGGAGTCCCCTGATATATCCTAAGAGTAGGGTATCTAGCTATACCCCAGAAGCTGAATACCCATTTTAGTTGCCTCTTACGACATGCATGAACTTAATTAGGAATATTCATTCAGACTCGGTCACCACACGGGTGATTTGATTTTGGTTATTGAAAAATTAGGCTGAATAACATTTGATTAAATTAAATGTAAATAAATTAAAATGAAACAATTTTTTGAACGAAAATAAAACGTAGCACTTGACGGTCATGTTAGAGATGGCTTTTGATGTCATTATGATTCAAAAATCGCTTGTGTTATTTCTCGACCGCAATACGGTAGCACCCTATGTTTCATTTCAACATTACTGACTAGCAGTAACCCCACGGCATTGTTCTTAAATATTTATGGCATGAGTGTGTTGCTAAAATAAATTGTTTTTCATTAATTGTTTATACAAACCGGTTCTTGTTTTATCACTGAAGTGAAGCAGCATAGGGAGCAATCAATACTTGGGAGAGTAAGCCCCAGACAACTGTGCTGTAAGCTATTAAAAGACGAAGACACGATTCAGTTTTACTGACATGAATGTTCAGAATCAGTATTAAGCAGTAGGTCTGAGGAACTCTCATGTTACAAAAACTTCGACTATAAAGCCCTGAACTAAACTTATATTACAGATCTACAACCCGATCTTTGTAGATGTGTATGGACATTTGTCATCAATAGCATTTTAAGTCCGAAAAAAAGTTTAATAAAAAATCCATGTGTACAATTTTATCAGCGACTTGAAAAAAAAGAATAAAAAAAAGTTCGATGGTATTCAGTATCGGAAAAGGAAATAAACTCCCGAGGTGGTGCTCGTACTCCCACGTAGATACCGAGAGAGATGTTTATTTGTCCAAGTATCTCTGAAATCTACCTATATCTCTTTTTTTCGCTTTGAAAAAGCCATCATAGCGATCCACCAGAATTCCTTATTTCTAACCGCCACATCTCAGCCCCTTGTCTATATATTTCCCTTAAACCTGCTGTAATGGACTTCTTTGGTGCTCAATTGTCTCTGAAATTTTGTAATTCGGAGACTTTATGAGTTCAATAACCGGGTGGCCCGCATCTTCCCCACCTTCAGCCCCTCCTGTTGTTGGATCGCCAGATTCATATGAGAATACAACAAGCACACCTTACAAGTCGAGTACTCCGGTCATTCTATAATGAAACTCTCAGGCCGTTATGTTCAGTTTAATCTACCGTTGTCACTGGAGGGGGATTGATGTGGTGTCCAGACTTTGTGACCCCATGGTGAGTCACCAACTCCCACGCAACCCTACAACTCAACTCTAACGCGTGCGCAAAGCTTAACAGGGACAAAAGGTTGGATCGCTTGAACGCAGACGCTCTCGAGCAACGATCTCGCTCGTATGTCTATTTTCCTCTTATGAGTGTTATTAATGTTTCTAAAGGTAAAAATTGAGTCAGTCATCATTCACGTTACAATAGAGACCCAGATCACTAGAGCACCTCGGACTTGTGACACCCATATATATCTAAAGAAGGTACACCCTTGAGTTTTTTTTTTTTTCTCATTTAGCACTACCCAGAAGGACACGTACGGCTTGAGTTCGTAGCTTCGGACACGAACGATGTTTTCCTTCGAATCCACTAAGATAAAGAGACAGTCTCTAGCGACTCTATAAAAATTCGTTTGGCTGTGGCCAACGCCGTTTATAGGCAATGAGGAATTTTCACGTTTTCTAATTTTAATTTTAAACAATAGAAGACAAAAAAGTAAGCAGGACACTACCAATTTTTCTTTCATTTGGGGGCCTAATTAGTGATTTCTAATGGGTTTTATAGCGGACTCTTTAACGTCTCTCAACGATACTTTTCCTCCGCCGAGTTTGTGACGTCATCGTTCACGGAAACACAGACCGCCTATGTTGTTTACATGTTAAAAGCGACTTTTAAATTTGTTTCTGTGTAAAGTATCGCATATAACAGAAATTTTTTTATTATGTCTGGAATTAAAAAATCATATTATAAATATTGTATTATGCCACTTTGTAAAAATAGAACAACTAATTGCCATGAGAAGATATTTTTCAGCGTTCCCAAAGATCCACAAACACGTAAAATCTGGACAAATGCGATGAAAAGAGATGAGAAATTAAACCCCAAGTTATCATATAAATCATCTCTATAGGTTTGTGAAGACTATTTTTCGATAAGTAAATGCTTGCTTTTGTTTAAATATTACTAATTTAGAACAATTAAAGTATATAAAAATACATCTATACCTTTAAAAGGACAATTGATTAACCAGTGCTATTTAACTTTAAAAACTGCTAATTTTCGAATATTATCACAGAGTTCAAGTACAATAAATGTTTAATAAAGCATATAAATATCGTAAAACATATAAATATCTAAAGCCTATAATTATCTAATAAATAACTCGGGGGAGGGAAAGGTTATGTATTTTTAAGGTATTATAAATATTTTCTTCAGAGATGCATACTTTCTTAAGTGTATCAATTCAGTGATATTTTTTGATTACATTGGTGACTAATTTGAAAACAGTGTAATATTTTTAAAATATTTCATAATGATATTATTTTTAAAATTAAATTTAATTTCAGAAACTTTATACATTTTTTAATTTAACATTAATATTAAAGGCAATAAAATTGTATTGCTATTTAAAAATGTATAAATAGTTAAGTAAAGCCTTTTAAAGATTTAAAATTCCTTTTCATCAAATTTAAAATATGTAAAAATTGGTTTGGTTTTGGTTTTGGAGTGCTACGGTCTACTTTTTGCAACACGAGGGCTAATGAGATCGAAAATAAATACCTCCTCTAATTTTTATTTTAGTATTACACCCCTCTCTATTTATAAAAACCGATGCTGCTACAAATGTGTGTGTCTATGATATATGTATATTTATTTGACTTATCTATGTCTACAAACAGAAGAGGTGTGATTAGCATGAATAAAATATTAATACATGCTAAGTAAAATTGGATAAATATATAAATGATTTTACATACCTTTGGATTTTAATTCTCCGTATTTCTGCTCCCATAAAATTTTTTTCCCAAGGTTTTTTTTTCCCAAGAACGAAAACATTGACATCATGTCAATTTTGGGAGGTTGTCCGACTATCCTTTGGTAAATCCAGGTAGAAGAGACATTTATGACAAATTGAGACAATTAAGTTATCGAGATTGATAAAATAAACTTTCAGGTTTAAATAAAAATAAATTCTGATAGTTAGAAAGGTCCAAGAATTTGCAAAAACAAAATCGGGAAATAGTGCGCGCTTACAAAGAATAAGAAAATATTAGATAACGTGAATGATAACGTCACAACTAATCACGGAGCGTTTTGATGTCACGTGATTTTAGCTTGACTTTAAAATTAATTTTTAAAATGATGGACCCAGTTTTTTACATATTTGAGAACATTTTTGGAATTTAAGAGTCTGGAATTATCAGAAAAATACTAAGTTGTTCGAATCCCCCACATGTGCAAATTCCTCATTCTCTTTAGTTATGCGTTATTCCTTAATCAAAATATTGAATTACTAACTGAAGCCTAAATAACCGTCATAAATATGTTAAATCTGTTTTGCCTCCAGTAAAGGCACAGGGAAGCAGGCAAGTGAATGCAGGTTCCTCATGCGGTGTGTCGGTCCGGGAGTTCGGGCGCGCGGGGGACGTACGGGATGCCGGTACTGGCGAGCAGGGCTTGGGATTTTGATGTCCAGCTACTCTTCAATCCCGACTTCGACTCCTCTTTCCCAACTCCTCACCTCGATTTTAACGCCCCTTTTTCTTCTTTGCCAATCGCTTGTTTGGTGAAATTTTCCCACATCTGCACCCCCTTCGGGAGTGCAGGTGGGCTCATTAAAATAGTCCCTTTTGTGAAAACTGACATTATTTTTAGCCCCTGCCCCCATTACTCACGGTTACATCTCTGTGCGAGCATGACCGTTAAGCTTGTGCCATTCCGTGATCTATACCAGGGGTTTCCAACTTCTTTATATATAGGATCGACTATTTTTCTTGAATATGTTTCGCGATCTACCTAGTAAAATCTTACCATTTAACGCATTCAAACATGCGGCTGGTGTACTAATGAGTGATAAGAGTTGGATAGGGGATATTAAACCAACATGATAATTTACTAATAATATTTATTAATCGACGGTCTTATGACGGCTTTGAATTTGCCCATGAAACCTTAGTAGCTTAGGGGCTGTTCTGATCCACTTCCTCGAAAAAGGGACTGACTGAAAATGACCCCAATATAAGTTATCAGACTTTAAAACTCAGCAACATAAAAAAATTGTTTTGATTGGATTAAGTTTACGAAATATTGTAGATAGATATTGCGAATAAATGTGTTTTCTTTATAAGCTATGTATTTTATTGATCCAGTTCAAACAGTTTCGTGGCAGATATGGAAAATATGAGGTTTTCCTGATGAAGTTTGGCTCCAATTTTTACCTTAGCTTCAAGATATAAGGCAATTTGTCGCAAGGTCACGAACTACTATAATGTCCTTACAATTCATTTTCACGTTTACAACAGCCAATAGACAAACAATAAACTGCCCTTCCGTTTGAAACTAAAGCCAGAATTGTCATAATTTGAGAATTTGTCCCACTGCGAGAAATCGCCTTATTAGTTGCGTGGTTTACTCAAATCAGGGGAATCGAAAGATTAACATTCGATTAATATTAATCGAATTTTAATCTTTCGATTCTAGTAGTTCTAGAGTCGTTCTATATAGAACGACTTTTTTAGCAGAAATCGGTTCTAAATGATGCAAAAACGGGTTTTCAGACTTTAAATATCTTGAGAGAAAATAAAGCCTGGACTTATTTTCTCTCAAGAAAAGAGATTATAAATACAGACTGTATTTTTAAACATAGATTTATTTTCGCCTTTAATAGTTTAACAACCAGTTACAGGTCTTAGTTGCATCCACGGTACGTTTCTTCAAACTCAGTCGGTCCAAAGAAACTTTGCAGTTTTTTATTTTCAAAGTCTTGAGGTCATTTTCGGTATTGTCCAGCGATGGTGGTCGTCAACAAATACATCAATTAGGTTTTTCAGAGCGCTGCCCTTGTACACGGTGCGAATGTTCCATATTCCAATATTCAAATCCCTTCTCATGCTGAGACGTCTGGGTAGACTAGAGCCGGTTTTAACATTCTGATGAGGTTTCGTAACAAGGTTTTTTTTACGAGGTAGGTCCATTAACCATACGCCCAACTCTATTTTACTCGCCTCTTACGACATGCATTGGGACACATTGAGATGTATAGACAAAACACAAGTCTATTGTATCCAGTCTGTCATTGGGACTATTCTTACCCCTTTGTTACCAGATGGTCACCACACGGGGAAGACAAATTTCTCAGTATAAAATAAATTTGAATCTTTAAAAGATTGTTAAAATATTTTAAGCAATATGAAAAGCTTTTAGCTTTGAATTTAAAAATTTGAACTAAAAAAATATAGACAATTGACTGAATCTCAGGACCGGATTTCAATTAGACAGTTGCTAGAATTAGAAAAAAAAATTAAGATTGCATTTGTGTTAAATTTTTGAAATGTTAAAATTAGAGCTTCTTTCAAAGTGTTTTGTTGTTCCACTGAAATATTTTGATGCTGAAATCCCTGATAACATTTTTTTTATGTAACAAGTCTAAAAACATACTTACATTTTGTGGGGATATTTTAGACATTCTGCAACTGAAAGACTTAAATGCAATTTTTACAGAAAAAACTGCCAACCAAAGAAGACGGGCATTTCCAGTTACACTTTTTTCAAGCCCTTCACAATTTGGGTTATGCTTAATTATATTCCTGAAAAAGTTTGTATTTTGAAGTTCAACATTTTACAAAAAGTAAACAACCAAACGAATTGGTTAATTTGACATTCAATCTTTTTAAAGATAGAAATATTTTTAGACCAGGAAGGAACATTTTGGAAATGATTATGTTTATAAATTATTATTACATTGGTTTAGGAATATAATGCTAAAAAATTGTGTATTGATAATTCAGAGCAAATGAAAAAGAAGAAAATGAATTATAGAAAATCCTTTTTTAGAAATCTCATTCCAAAGAAATTTTTAAATGTGAGTGGGACATTCGAGATGTTTGCATTAAATTATATATATATATATATATATTGCACAGTAATATGTACCATGAACAGAATTATTGTTTAATGGGTTCTATTACACAAATGTTTTGAATCTCTGCTCCTTATAGTAATTTTTTTTTAATTTCTTGTTTTAAATATGCTAAGCTTTTTAAAAATTTTATTAATATACTTTTCATTTAAGTTGCAATTTTCAAATTTTATTATGTGTATGATAAACCAGTTTATAGAATTTGCCTTTATTTTTTTATGATTATATAAAGAAGTGTTAAATTTCATAATAATTTTTCTTTTATAAAATCTATTAAAAAACACCATAAACTTATTTAAAATTATGATGCACATGAAATGCTCTATAAATACTTTTAAATGTAATTATCTATACTTTATGTATGATATATACAAAATTTCAATTTAAGAGGTTCTTTTTAACATACAAGCACTTTACAAAGGTTTTTCTACGCATTTGATTTCTCTTCATTTTCATACTTTAATGTTAATGAAGTAAATTTTTTTTAGTTAATAGTACTTTATGAATAAATTATGAAAAACGAAATATATGAAAATAGAAATAAAATATTATCATTTCATCACCATACACTATATCAATAAAAAAAAATATATGGGATGTTAGTCTTATTTGACATTCTTTGTACAGTCATAGCTACTTGGGTAATATACTTTAGTAAATCTTCGAAAAAATTTAGCAAGAATGTAAATATATAAAAACGTGTTAAACAATTTAAAAGGATTTTTTTAAATGGTAATTTAGTTCAAATATATTATTCTAATTTTTTATCTAAGTTTTAAAATTTAAAAAAATATATAATTATAATGAATGAATAAGGAGGAAAAAATGTAAAAATAAATATGAGACAATACAAAAAAGAATTATGCTATATTCTGTGTTGTGTTAGTCTTTAAATATCAATGATGAAGAGTATTATTTTAATTGTTAAACAGAAAATTCCTAGTGTATTCTTTAATCCAGCTTAAGTAATTGTAATAAAAATTAGTGCTAAAAAATAAATAAAACTTTTAAAATTTGTTCAAATTTATATATTTTACACACTTTTATTACAGTCATTTATAATAGTTATATGATATATATAATAAAAGTCTGCCACACATGTGTTGTTCTTTGGCTTAAAATTTAAAATCATCAAAAGTAAACAAAACAATTGATAATTTTATTTTAAACAATCTTATGTTTGAACTGCTTAATAAATTTACCTTTTTTTTTCTTTCTAAGATCTATTAAAAATGATTTTCTTAAGTAGTAAAAAATAATTTTAAATATTACGGTAATAAATTATTGAAGTCGCAGGTTTCCATAATTACCCATTTTTAATCCTGTATACTTATTGTCTTTTGTAGTTAACTACTTATTTAGAAAATGATTTACATATTTTTAATAAAACTGTTAAAGTTTAATATATCAATTACAAGAAGAGAAAAAAATATTATAGAAATTAAAATTTAATAGAGATAAATTAAAAATTTTAATGTGAATCTAAAGCTGTCACAGCTGTTACAATATGTATACCGCTGATTTCTGATATGATTTTGTGTTGAGGCTTTCTGCTCTACAGGAATTTGGCTGAACCAATTATCATGTACTCCTTTACCTTCTTGCTCTAAATGTACATATAACTCATTTTTTTTCTATGTTTATTTTTAAAATGTTCATTGTGAAAATAAAGTATTTTCTAGCTTTGTGTATATCATTTTATTTCCTCTTTTTTCATGTAATTCATATGAAAAAAGTTTGAGACCTTTTATGACTTAGTGTGTTATTGTGCATTTATTTTCTAAGATAGAATAATTTGCTCTTGTGAATCTTCTAACTGCTATGAATATCTTTCGCAAGATACAACTATCTTCAGTTGTTCATCTCAGTTAATTTTTAAATAGTACAACTTGGAAAGAGATTGTGGGCTTTTTCAGTATCTTCAAATGATTTTGACAGCACATCACTTCAAAATACTGAAAAAGTCACATGAAATATTATTTAGAGAGCGGGGGGAATGTTTAGGCACAAAAACGTGGAAACTGTATCAGAGCAGTCAAAGGCTAACATTATACTAATATTACAAAAAATTTTCTTTTATTTTTAAATTACAGGAAATATTTCAGCATTGACTAGGAATGTTAACCTTAGATTCAACAGTATTACTAAGTGTTACGTCAGTTTAAGAAAACTATAATAAAATGTTAGACATATAGGAGTTAAGAGAAAGAAAATTTAAAAGATTAATTTATAATTCCTTAATGTCCATTCCTTAAAGTTATAATTCTAGCTATGGTTATAGGTGAAAAGAAGGGAGAAGTATAAGTTGTAAAGGTTTGGTTTAGAGCGCTACAATCTACTTTTTTGCTACAAAAGGGCTAATAAGACCAATCAGCTACAAAAGATTTTTCAGATTAGTATCTCCAGTGTATTTTTCTGTTTAAAAACAATAAATATACATCATGAAAGAGTAAGATACTTTATTTTATACACAGAACAATTTTAGTTTACAATAAGAAACAAGAATGTCTTTTTAATCTACATTTCAGACAATTTCACTCTTTTTTATTCAAGGGAAGTTATCTTATGGATGACCAAAAGGTAGAGTATTGTATTCTGGCATAGAACACCAAGGTTTTGTTTCCACTGCCGGCATAGATTATAAAAACATTCAGAATGAAAAAAAAACATCTATTTTTTTACCCTTGTAGCACCACTCTGCGCAATTTACCACTTGTAACTGAACTAAACCACAGAAAAAGTTTTTAAAGTGATCATTATAAAAATGTCCTGTGAGAAATGAAACAAAAGTGTAGCTTAACTTCACTTAAGAAAAAATGTAATGTAAATTGAAAATATAATTTTGAAAAATTACATAAAACTCAATTTGAATGATTATAAAAAGGCTTTGAATGTGCAAATTCAAGTTAATTTTGTACATAATTTTTTTTTCAAAATATGCAATCTCATTTATATAGTAAAATATGTAAAGAAATATTAATTAAAAAGTTAACATGCTTATGACATTACAGGAATGTCGTAATCATTTGTATGTGAAAAGTAGAGAGAAAAAGAAACAGATTTTTTTCAACTAAATATTTTCAGTGAAGTCCTCTTTTTATTAACCCTTTCGCAATGGGAAATGCAAAAGCTTGCTTTTCTCTGAGGCCGGCAGTCACTTTCGCGAGTGAGTATCCTGGGCCGGAGGTTTTTTGCTATTAAGCCTAAATTCATGAAATTAACGAAGTAGCAATGCGTTATTTAATAATGCTGCATAAAGTATTTAAGCGGAATGGGATTTATATATGTTTACAGATACTTTATTTACTTAAACTATTTCTTATTTAAATATATATTACTCTCTTCTATTCTTATTTAAATATTTATTACTTACACTTTACTTTTTTTCATTTTTTACTTAGTATTTAATGACTTTTAACATTGCAAAACTGAATACTATGTTATTTAAACTTTTTTTGTATAAAAATTTTTAAAAACAGGGATCTACAAACAATCTTACATTATAGTTCTTGCACTCGTAGTAACTCATTTGCCGTTTTGGAGGATTTTTCAGGAATGTGAAAAAACGAAGCATCGTCATCATCTTTGTCAGAAATTTCCTCATCATCATTAGAATCACTAGATCCATTATGAACATAAAGAACAATCAGAATATATTATAGTTACTAATATCCTAATCTGTTTCAGAATCAAAATCTGAAATAATTGGCATCATTTTAGCTATTTCAAGCTACCGCAAACAGAAATACACAATGCTTTAGCAAAATTAAAACTCCCCAGCTTACATAAACAAACACCACGTGGGAATTTAAAGAGCCATCATAAAACATGTCAATCGGAAACATTCCTGTTCCCTCATGTTTATATAATCCAAAAACCACTTGTATGTGTATGATACTACTCTCCTATTGAGTACAAGGTCAATCTACATGTATCTAAATCCATATGAACATACAATGCCATCTTGTGTCAAAACTTATAGTTTTTAAAATGTTCCACAACACTGGCACACATATGTGACGGTCGGGGGTAAACAAGAAAATGCTCTGGCACACCAGTGTGTCGGCCGGGAAGTGAGTGCGTTTCTTGCTGGCACGTATTTGTGACAGTAGGCACGAAAGGGTTAAAAAATAAAATAAAAAGTTTTATCATTCATTCTATTGGTCACCCTCGAAATTTTGTCACATCAGGCATGCACACTCTGCACACCTACTCGCCCTAGAGCAGACATATTCAAACATAAAGATTCTAGTCCGTGTGGGAACGAAGATGAATATTAAAGCTGCTTTTATGAGAATATGCTTTGTTACATATACTGCAAACATATTTCTCCCCTGTGTAAGAACGTAGATGATTTTGTAAATTGTATTTAGAAGAAGAAGCTTTGTTACAAACACTGCAAACATATGAATTTTTCCCAGTGTGGCAACTAAGATGGAAATCCAAACTGTTTTTATGAGAAAATGCTTTGTTACATAAATCACATACATATGGTTTCTCCCCTGTATGGGTACGAAAATGAATATTTAAATGACCTTTGTTAAAAAACGCTTTGTTACATACACTACAAACATTAGTCCGTGTGGGAACGAAGATGAACATTAAAGCTGCTTTTATGAGAATATGCTTTGTTACATATACTGCAAACATATTTCTCCCCTGTGTGAGAACGTAGATGATTTTGTAAATTGTATTTAGAAGAAGAAGCTTTGTTACAAACACTGCAAACATATGGATTTTTCCCTGTGTGGCGACTAAGATGGAAATCCAAACTGTTTTTATGAGAAAATGCTTTGTTACATACATCACAAACATATGGTTTCTCCCCAGTGTGGGAACGAAAATGAATTTTTAAACTGCCTTTTCGAGAAAATGCTTTGTTGCATATGTTACAGATATATGATTTCTCTCCTGTGTGTGAACGAAGATGAACTCTTAAGTACTGTTTTTGAGAAAATGATTTCTTACAAATACTGCAAACATGTTGATTCTCTTCCTGTGCATGCAAACGAACATGAATTTGTAAATTGTATTTACAAGAAAAAGTTTTGTTACACACACTGCAAACAAATGAATTTTTCCCTGTGTGGTAACGAAGATGAAAATCTAAACTAATTTTACGAGAAAATGCTTCATTACATACATTACAAACATATGGTTTCTCCCCTGTGTGGGTACGAAAATGAATATTTAAATGGCCTTTGTTAGAAAACGCTTTGTTACATACACTACAAACATATTTCTCCCCTGTGTGGGTACGAAAATGAAAATTTAAACTGTCTTTAAAAGAAAATGCCTTGTTACATACACTGCAAACATATGGTTTCTCCCCTGTATGTATGCGCAGATGAGCAATTAATTTACTTTTTTCAGAAAAAGATTTCTTACAGATACTGCAAACATCAGAATATTCTCGTGTGTGAGAACGAAAATGTCTGTTTAAACGATACTTTTTAGAAAATGCTTTATTACACACACTGCAAATATATGAGTTCTCCCCTGAGTGTGAGCATATATGATTATGTAAACTGTCTTTTCGAGGAAATGATTTCTTACATGTACTGCAAGCAAAAGGATTTTCTTTAGAGTCTACGGAACTAAAATTATCAGATGGATTTTTAGCCATATTAACAGTTTTGAATAATATGCTTATCTTAATTTACTTTCAAGACCATTTCAGTGAAAATATTTTTTTAAATAAAGAATAGGCTCATGACTTCTAAGATATAATTTGATTAATCACATTTTTTTGATATAGCATTTTTACTGGTAGCAGATACATATTTTTAAAAAATCAGTTATCAAAATCGATACAGTTTCTGGAATAAAATAGTCCAGTTAACTAGAGCAGTTAACAAAGTCTAATCTTCATTTCCAACATGTTATCAAATAAGGTATGTATTACTGCTTAAAACTTATTCCATATAAGAATAATACTTCCAATATTTTCAATCTTAAAAGTATGCATTAGAACCATTTTCTATTGTGGTTTTATAGCTGTATAAACCACTGAAATATAAGTTCATCTAACATTAGCATATTCAATATTCAGAGAACTGTCAAACAGAAATTGTAGAGAAATGTAACCTGTAATATAAATAAAGAAAAAAATATATAGTATAAAAGTAGGCATATGGGAATGGGCAGAATAAATAGTATAATGTTGGACATTGGTAAACTTAAAATGTACCAATAACTGTTTTGAAATAGTGTTAAATAACATTTTTCATATTATGTAATGTTCTGCTTGATTCATCATATTTTTCTTATAAATAAATAACTATGTTTGTGAATCTTTTTTTCTCACACAGAAACAAAGTCAAATAGAATTGGGAAAAAAGAGGAAAATGAAAAAAAAAAAGGAATATAAACTATTACAAAATATTATTTTAATTTACATAATGCAGAAACAAGTACCTAAATTTGAAATATAGTAGAAACTAAATAATTCTTATTAACATAAATAAGGGAAGTAGTAATTATTAACACTACATAAATGTAAACATATGTTTATACAAATTTGTATTTATATTTTTATGTAATATCCTAAGATAGAGTCCAGATGTATTAATCCAGGTGGTTAAGGACTCTTAAACTTTATGATCATATGACCTAAAAGTTATGTCCAGATGGGTAGAGTGCTGATCTTCAGCACTGGTGTTCATCCCATAGATGGCATGGATATGTGTAGCCATTCTGAATAGATTATAGCACTTACAACCAAATTACCATTACTAAACTATCATCGCTTTCCAAGCTGCTCTGGTAAAGGGTGTAGGCTCACACAGTTGTATGAAAGTTTTGAGAATCTTGTCAATAAAATCACCTGATAATGTGACAGGTGCCACTATATATGTACCCTAGTACTACTATACATGTACTGACAGCATAGTTAAGACAATTAGTTTTCCTCTATCATTTTGAGCAAAAAAACTAATTAAAAATCACAGATTTGTATCCTGGAGGCAAAATGGTAATCAGTCATTTCCATTTTATAAAATACAGTAAAAAATATATCCTCCACTAGCCTCTGTGTGCATATAATGCAGCAATTCTATAAAAGATATATTAATTCTATATATAAAATATCTTAATTCTGTATATAATACATTAATTCTACATATAACATATCTTATATGTTTATATAGAATTAAGATATATACATTCAATTATTTACATACAGTATCTTACATAGAGTATGTTACATACATTCAGGGTTGGCATGATTTAAATCACATGATTTTTTTAAAAAAAATCATTGATTTAAATCATTTTCTTTGCCACTTCTTTTAAAACCTATATTCCAAAGAAAAGAGAATTAGGAATCAGTCAGCACAGTAATACCAATAAGTAAATAAGTGTAAATAGATAGCATGTGCTTTCCAAGAATTTAGGGGTTGTTATCAGAAAGTATGTAGCAGGGGTAGTACAATAATTGATTATGACTGGTGGAATTCATTTTATGTTATGGGAGGTAAAGAGAGTATTACAGAACTTGAAAGCCTGTTTGTCTACTAAATAACAACAGCCGTGGCTTCATCTGCTGGACAGTTTTCTTCTTTTAGCAGCGTTCATTCTAGCCTTCATAACCAATTAGGAGTGGATAAAGCATCAAAGCTAATGTTTTTATTGAAACAGTTAAATCCATAATTCGGTGCTTAAAAAATATCGAAATAATTGTGATTTGTTTTTTTAAATAAATAGTTTGCGTTAAAAGAATATTTAATTTGTTCTTTAAATTTACATCTTATTTAGTTTGCACTATCCAATTTCAAAATAATGGAATGTATTTCGATTAAAATTTATATATTTAATTTTAGGTAATCAGTGTGTAGATTATACTAGATACATAAGATGTTACTTCTTATAACAAACTATTCTATGTAAATTGCAGAAAACAAAAAAACAATTAAAATTAGTGATCAGAAAAAAATAAAAAAAATCCAATTTAAATAAAAAAAAATCTGATTTAAATCAAATCGAGATTTTTAAAAAAAAATCATGATTTTTTTCCAACCCTGCATACATTACATACAGTTAACTTATGTAAAGTAAAATTAAATAGAAATTAAAATAAACTAATGAATAATTACAAATATAAACAATTATAATTATGCATATGCATACATATATTTTTATTTATTTATGTATATCTATATGTATAACATATATATGTTTGTATATAATTAAACTTAATTCTATAAAAAATACTTTTAATTCTACATAATAGGGGAGACCGGGGTAAAATGGACCATCCCCTATTATTTATTTTATTTATTATTTTTAATGTTTAATACTTTGATACATAGATGATAGCACTGCAGTCTTGAAAATGAATCTGTAATTGTGTGTTTAGCTGACAATTTAGCCATTTTATTCTAGAAAGTTGATTTGTGGTAGTCAGAAGTAAATATTTTCATCATAACATATCTTCTTCTCTTCATTTAAGAATTGTGATTTGGAGGATTTAACTTCTCACAATAAAGAGCTAAGATGATGTATTATTATATTTAATGTAGCTAAAACAATTTAATATAAGATTAGTTCTTTTTTTTTCTGACACTTTTTGTCAGAATTACACATGGGGTAAAATGGACCACCAGAACCTGGGGTAAAATGGACCATGGTCCATTTTCCAGGTTGTGTTTTTTTTTTTATTTGTGTAATGCTTTCTAAATTGATTTTATGTGTGATACTTTAAAAAACATGCAGGATTTAAAGTAACAGATATATGGCAATTCAATGAAAATGTCTTTAGGATATCCAATATCTCTCATCATATGTGACTGATCAACAGTCACCAGATTTTGAATTAACAAGTACAGCAGATCGTCAACCAAGCGCAGGTAATCAGCAACCAAATACATCACAATCAGTACAAAGTGAAAATCATCAGTTAAAAACAATATCACCTTTTGAATTACGCCCTTTGGCAAAAGCTAGCTTGCGCAAGACAACAAACAAACGAAAGAAGTGTGCATCGAAAATTCTAACTGATACACCAGTGAAAACGATCAAAGAGAAGGAACAGATAAAATTAAAACAGAAAAACACTGCTTTAGTTAAAGATAGGAAGAATTTAGAAAAAATGTTAGTCTTAACTAAGCAGAAAAATGATAAAACTGTGAATTTTAAAGCAAATAAAGAAAATTTATGTGGATCAGAAAGTTCGAGTGATTCGGAAAATATATCTGTTAATTGTGATACACAACACAGTGATAAAGAAAGCAATTCACAGCATGATGCTAATTCTGATAATGAATTAAAAGCTGGCAAGTATGTTTTGGTTAAATTTTTGACAAAAAAGAAAGTGGTTCATTTGGTTGGTTTAATAACAGGAAAAAATGATGAAGATTATGCTCTTGTGAAATTTATAAGGCAAAATCCTAATCAAAATGTGTTCATTTTCCCTGACAATGTTGATGAATCGCTTGGAAATGTTCAAGATATTGTGATGAGTCTCCCAGACCCTACTGCTTCTCAAGAAAATAGCAGACTTTCAAGTAACACACAAATCTTTTGGTGTACCATTCATTAACTTCAATATTCGCTAATATTATGCTTTATGTGTACAGATTGAAGCTATAGAAAATAAATGTAATACATTTTATGTTTTGTACTATTAAATAATGTACTACATTTAAGTTATCTGTAGAAATTTTTTGCGGTCCATTTTACCCCGGGGTCGGGGTCAAATGGTCCACTTTGTCACTTGCTATTAAAAAAATTATAATAAAAAAAGTAATTATAATAATTGGTTTTGACTGAGTGTAATATAAAGCCTAATATATAGGCAATGTGTATATATATTTTCAGATTCAAAAAATCATTAGTTTGAGAGCAAATACTCAAAATTCACAAAAGCGGACCATTTTACCCCGGTTTCCCCTATACACATTATATAAATTAACATTAAATTGTAATTTTATTTATACAATAATTACAATTTTTTAACTATTTAAGATAATTATAAAGGCAGTCGTTTCAATAGCGGAATTTCAGTTCCAATCTCGCAGGAGTGAAAGCAAAGACTGCCACAATTGAGGTACCCAGAACTACTCACAAAACTTGGCAAGTAGCAGAACTCCGATTGCTGGATTACGTTAAATGGGATAGCAGAGAGGGCTTTGGATTCTCAATAACATATTGTTTTTAATTTTTTCAGGTATCAATAAATACACTTTTACTTTCAAATAACACAAATTGAAACCTGGAAGTTTATTTTATTAAGTTTTTAGCACATTTCTGTTTATAGCAATAACACAAAACCAATTACCTAGAAAGCAGAGCAATTAATTTCATTTTCTGTACTGGATAATCCCACATTAAAAACAGCTTTCTCTTTATTGTTCAGTAACAACTACTATCAAACCTCTAAAATAAGTAGCTGGTGTAGCAAAATGCTATGCTCTTAGTTATGGATATCCACAAAATCTCTATCTGTTGTGACGGGGAGCTAAGAGTAAACGCCTTGTTTACTATTTTATTCGATTCGCAACATTCGATTATACTTTACGATGAGGAGTGTCTGCAAGGTGTGTACGTATTTCAAACTAGCTAAAATGCGCATGCGTTAATACTTAACCGTTTCACTGAAAAGATAACCCTTGGTTATAAAATTTATTTGGTATTTATCAAATTTAGAATGAAATTTTTAAAAATCATTCTAAGTTCCAAACTTATTTTATCCAAAATAAAAAAGTAGATCTTGGCGCTAAGGTAAAAAGAAGACAAACTTGGTCAGGACGACCTCACATTGTCACATCGCCATATCTGTTCATACTATTACAGCTTTACTTAAAAATTCATTCTCCTAGGGTAAAATTTATGATATCTTTTATTACGCACTTATTCAGTTTAGAAGGTGTTCTGTGAGTGGAATGTTTAGATCTAAATATTCCACATGCTTTTCGAAAAGAATATGGTTGATATTTTAAATTGATTGTTCAGAGAGGAAAGATTTAAAGACTTTTAAAAAGTACATTTAACAGGAAATGAATTTTCCGTAATATTCCCCTGGTTGAAAGTGGAAAAAATTTAGGGGAAAATGTACAGTTTATTCTAGAAGCTCGATAAAAGAAAGACCAAGCATGATAAGTATGTAAAATTTGCAATATAAAGCTATGTGTCAATCCCTGCTTCCAAAAATTGCATATGCACATTAAAATCATTCTACTAATACTTCATTTTTTAAAAAATTAAATTTTGTAATAATATTTGTACTTATTTATCAATGTTCCTGAATTTAATTCTTCTACTTAACAGCTTAAGGTAAGTAATATTTCATTTTATATTATTTTATGTATATTTTCAGACAAAACTTTAAATACAAGAACTTTACTGAAAACTATTTTTTTCCAGAAACAAATAAATATAAGAAAATGTTTAACTTAGTATATAGGACAAATTCTGAAAATATCAAGCTTTGGATAGTAATAGAAAAAGATACGGTAAACCGAAAAGAAACAAAAATTCTCCCTTTTGTAGTCGCTTAAAATTAATGACCCAGCTAGCAACGTTACGTTGGGCCAACGTTGATATGACACGTTGGCCAACCGTTGGCCAACGGTTGGTTAATGGTTGGCTAATGGTGGTTTGTTTACATATTGCCAACGTAATACTACGATGGGCCAACGGAATACCAACGTTTATATTTCTGTTTATTATTTTGCTATAGTGTATAATATAGAATGGGCATGTGCTATTACTTTGAAATAAGCTGATGTTTTTATAACATAAATCATTTTTAAATTTTGCAATAGTTGAAAAATAGAAAATAGATATAAAAAGAATGACATAGTTTATTTTAGTCCACACCACACATTTCATATAATACTTACTCTGCGGCAATCCAATTATTCCTTTGAAATCTGTATTAATTTTTTTAATGATACAAACTGTTTCGTAAATAAGAAAAACGAAAATTTCCCCTTCTGAGAGCTAAAAATAGATAATTGAAGAAAAGCACAACACAACAGAGGTTAAACAAAAAAAAATATACATATTTTAGTTATTTTTCTTTTATTTACAATTTTTTTTAAATTTAAATTCGGCCACCATATCCATCTACCAAAGTTCTCTACATTTTCTCTGGATTCATAATTTCACGGCATCTGAAACATAAACAAGTAACTCAAAAAGTATATATTATAAAATGTTTTAATGTTACCACAAACATTTCCTTTTATCCTTTTACCTTTTTAAAATGATTCAAAGATGATTTGAATATGTAAAAAAGTAAAGGTAAACATAATTACATCTAATAAATAAAATTAAGTTATAAAGTAAACAAGTTTCATAACTATGATAAAGTGAAATCCATAATATTTACATATCATTATACAACTTTATTATTAAGAAAAAACACAAAAAAGTAACCTAACGGTAATTTAAATCAGCATGCTTCAAAAAAAAATATGTCACCTATCTTAAATTGACTTAAAATTTGCTATTTTCTTAAATCTGTACTAAAGAAGTGCATTAAAAGATATTAAAGACTAAAGTGTACCAAAACACCGTGTATATACTTTTGTAAATGGTATGTTACTATTAAAAACACAAAAGAGAAACTACAGTTCAGATAGCCAAACATCGTTTTCTTCAGGAATAAATTAATAATAATGAGGGCATATCATATATATATGATAGAAGATATAAATATCAAAAGAACTTACCTTGCAAATTTGAAATCCTGCAGCGATGGCGCGTTAACCCTAAAGATGGCGGTTGATACACAACTTTCTCTTTTGGCGGAGCTTCTGCACATGCTCGTAGATATAGGCGGTTACTTTTATATTTCTTAGCCAATGGTATGCCGATATTTGTGCAAGAGGCGTAAACAGAAAATCTCTTACGTTGGCCCAGCGGTTGGCCAACGTTTCAGAATTACCGATGGCCAACCAAGCATTTTGCCAACTAATTACCATCACTTCATTTCCCCTTTTCAACGTTTACCCAACCAAAGACCAACAGCCAACTTATAGCCAACGAAAATCCAACGTTTCCGTGCTAGCTGGGGACTTCCTTAAAATAATAAAAAAATATTACATATACTTTTATTGTAAGAATAAACTTTATTTGTGAAATATTTATTTTGTTTTGAGTTAGTTGCCTTCATTATCAACCGTAGGGTTATCCGTAATTTCATCCATTAAATGGAACCTTTGAAAAGATGGAACATTTATGTTCTATGCTTTACCTCCGGTTTAAATCCCGATTTTTCATACAAATCATTATCATTTCTGAAAAAAAAATCTTGATGTAAAAAAGGATGTTAAATGCTTGATTTAACACTGATATTTTAAAACATTATTCAAAACAAGGTGCCCTAATACCAGTGACAAGCAAAACTAAAAATTCACTAATGTTACAAATGAAAGCTATCAGAGCTACCTAGAGAATAAAAAAAATATTATAACTAGTAAAGACGAATTTTGTGTAATTTTATTCTAGTATTGAAAAGTACTTATTGAATATGTGTTATTTAATTTTTAAAACATGTCTTAGTTTTGAATGCTTATGTTTATAATCAGTGCTTTATTGCATGGGCAAATTAGGACTTTGCCCAGGGCCTTCAGACCTCTAATTTATATAATCCATCTTTAACAATGTATTTAAATTGTATCCCTTGTCCTTGACATTTTAAGATCTATTTCATCTAATCAGTAAAATACATCCTCAAACCAACATACGAGGTGTGTGTGTTTTAACTAAGGTCCGTTGGCGCGTATAGTTTCCTAGTTCATGAGTACGCCGCAACTAGTCGTTGCGACACTAACCAGCATCCTTTGAAAACAAACTCGCGCCAGTTTCAGCTCTGCAGCAGTCGTGGGAGCTTCTCCGGGCGTCTTTAAAACGTTTAAGGTGGTTGAATCGTCCGCCACGTGTGAGATGGTGTTGGTTATTCGTTTGTCGACTGCAGACATTCATCGCCATATAACAGAAGTTTATGGTACTGATGCAATGAATGATAGTAAAGTAAGAAAATGGGTCAGGGAGTTTAAAGATGGGCGTACAAACTTCCATGGCGAAGAACGTTCAGGCCTGCCCTCTGTATCACTGATGACTTAGTGCATGCAGCTGAAACAAAAATTCGTGACAGTAGGGAACGTGAAATTTCCCTACGTTTCTCTGTCGGTGGAACAAAATTGAGACTGAAAACCGATATTTTAAAAAATTGTGTTCTCCGTGACTCCAGACTTCTCACAACAGAACATAAAAAGAAAAAGTTTTCCAGTTCATTGGACTTTTTGATTCGTTACGAGGAAGAAGGGGATGACATGTTGAGTCAAATCGTTACTGGAGATAAAATATGGGTTTCCCATATAACCCCTGAATCCAGGTAACAGTCAATGGAATGGCAACACACATCCTCTTCCGTCACGGTCAAAGTCAAACAAGCGCTGTCAAAGCACAAGATTATGGCAACAATGTTCTGGGACCGGCTCTTGACCATCTTAAATACTTAAAGACCACTTCTTGTGCCCACATTTGGAGTAGAAGGTAAATAAGTTTCTTTCTGAATTGTTAACTCTTTATTTTCGACAACAGATTCCACCATTGATTCATTTCCTATCGAGGTTATATCTTTTTCAGAAAATATACGTATCTCGTCCAATCCAAATTCTAAAGGATACAATCGTTGGAGTGGTCGAATTAATTCCTTAGGATCCACACGTTGTTGATCATCTCTGCCATTGAACATTTCAATCAGAAGAGCCAGAGACTACTTAATTCTTTTGATGTTATCGAAACCTACTAGAACTATATCTCCCTCTTTGATGTTTCCTATTCGTTCAATAATTTCTGGATTTCTCATTAATTCAGAAAGATATTCCTTCCGAAATATGTTTTTTAGATAGTCTCTGATTTTTTAATTTAACCGATTCGTCTTCGAGGATGATTGCCTTCTGTCAAATCCAAATCTGCTATCTCTACCACTGAAAATGTATTTTGGCTATCGGGTAAGAAGTGAGCCGGCGTTAATGCAACGGTTCCTTTGAATATTCCGACAAATAAGTGATTAGTCTTTTATTATTTATTACACTCTGAAAATCACATAGGATAGTATTCATTTCTTCATAAAATAACCGTACTGCAACCAAACATTTCTTCAACAAATCTTTTATGCAGTGAAACATACGTTCCCACCATCCACCATATCATGGGGCAATCAGAGGATTGAACTTCCATACTATCTTATTTAAAGCGCATTCTTACTCTATCGTTTTCCAATCTAGATTTTCAAGAGCTCCATCAGTGCTCTAAAGTTTGTCCCATTATCGGTGAACATGATGGATATCCTTCCACGACGAGCAAAAAATCTTCGCATTGCCTGCATAAATGCTTCCATTGATAACGAGGTCATCTATTCTAAGTGGTGCCATCACGTATATATATATGACTGGCTAATTTTATCATTATCATAGAGAATTATCATAGATTCGGAAAAAATGCTCACAACGACCAACGATCAAGGAAACTAGAATTGGGTACCGATATTCAGATTTCGGCGACGTCAACGCCGATAGTTTATAAATCATGTTACCTGTATGTTTATGACAAAAAGACATTTAAAAATTTTAGTAGACTCAGGATCGGAGGTGTCTTGTATTCCATTTCATAACGTAACTAAATAGTAGGGTCCTGCTTCGTTAGAATTATTTGCTGCCAATAACACAAAAATTCACACTTACGGAACAAAATTATTAAATATTAAGTATTGTCTTTGTTTATAAATGTTTCATTTTCTCAAAGAAGTTTAAAAAGATTTTAAACACTTTTATGAATCTAAAAAAAAAACCTATAAAATTTAACATAGATCATATTATACTAATTTTTTTTTCTCTTTGCTTGTGAATGAATTTATTTAATTATTGAATATTAGATTTAGGAATAAACAACATAACTGTTTCTGAAAATATTTTTTATACAGATTAAAAGACAATTTACCAAAATATACTTTATTAAGCAATTGATTAGATCCATGATATTGTTATTAAGTAACAAGATTTATTTAATACTAAAAATATAAGTAGTAATCTAATTGCTTATTATGTTAAAGTGTATCCATCTGTATAATTTTTGTAATTAATTTAAGATTGGGCATCTGATTATGTACATATATGCGATTGCAAAATGTCATTTTAAAAATTGATACCTTCCTAATTAACTTATCGGAATAATCTAAACGTTTGTTATACATTGGTATAAGTTATTAAATTATTTACTGAAGTTATTAAATTGTCAATTTTATGTTTAGAAGAAATATTAAATATTCTTAAATCCTTAAATTCCTTTTATAAAATTCTAAATTAGAATATTATAGAGTAAAAAGATATCTTTTTAATCATGGGAAAATTTCATTAATACTTTTAAGATACTATGGAGATTCTATTTACTACTGGACTTTTCTATCTACAATATTTTATTAACTGATAAAATTAATTAACAAAAAGCGCTTTAGATATTTCATTTTATCATGTTTGTTAGCTTCTAAATTTGTTATTTTTGAGCAATTGTATTTTATTTTGTGTTTTTGTTGATGCTTTTCTTTGATAGCTTGTGGACGTCCAACACAATGTCGTTTACTGCTGTTTTCACCGCCATTCATCCACTTTGCATAAGTGCTAACAACTGTAGATCGCGAACAACCCACGAGTCGTACAGTTTCGGAAATACTCATTCCGAGCCATTACAATTTGCCCCCTATCAAAATCGCTTAGATCAGCAGCCTTTCCCATCGCACACACAAGTAAGTGAAAGAATGATTCTTCAGACTCTCCAGCAGCAGTTAAATAACACTTCCACCTGATCACGTGACTTTCACGTCATCCAAGCGAGTTCAGTGCAAAATATAGGGGTGGTCATGTTTTAGCTCTTGAGTGCTGCATTTATATATATATATATATAATATATATATATATAGTGCTCAGTAATATAAGTTTAATATGCATAACATTATTGTTTAAAGGGTACTTTTACACAAACCAAATTTTTAATCTTAGCTCCTTATATTCAGCTTTTCTTTAATTTGCAGTTTTAAATATGCTGACCTTTAAAAAAATTTCGCAATTATTATTTTTTGAGGGGGGGGGGGTTAGGCTGCAGTTTTCAAATTTTATTGTGTGGAATAAACCAGTTTATGAAATGTGCCCATAATTTTTTTTTAATGATTATATGAAGAATTATTGGATTTCATAATATTTTTGCTATTATAAACAATTATTAAAATTCACGATGAACTTTTTAAAAATTATAATGGTATAAGTGCATGAAGTGTTCTATATATGCTTAAATGTATGTACTTCTCTATACTTTATGTATAATATATACAAGTTTAGAGATAAAGTTCAGAAATTATTTTAGTTCTTAGAATAATTTTAAGAACAAAATTATATGAAAAATTCATTACATTTCATCACTGCACACTATATCAATAAAAAAATATTAAATGTGATAGTGCTATTTGAAAATCGTTGTACAGTCACATATAATTGGTAGTTTAATTTAGTAAATCTTAGCAAAAATTGAACAAAAATGTAAATGCTTAAGAAAACTTGTAAATGTGCAATTTAAAAGTATTTTTTAATGTACATTTAGTTCAAATACAATTTTTTATCATAACTTTTATTTAAAAAAATTATATTTAGTTACAATGAATCAATAAGGAGGAAAAAATTTATAAAGCAAAATTTAAGACAATACAAAAGAGAATTGTTATATTCTGTGTTGCGTTAGTCTTTAAATATCAGTGATGAATATATATTATTTTGATTGTTAAGTAGAAAATTCATGATGTATATAAATCCACCTTAAGTAATTTTAATAAAAATTGGTGCTTAAGAATGAATAAATCTACTTATATTCAAATTTTGATATTTTATATAATTTTTACTGTTATTTATAATAATTATATACCATATATAAGTCATATATATATATATATATATATATGTTGCTCTTTGGTTTGGTTTCGGAGTGCTACAGTCTACTTTTTTGCAACACGAGGGCTAATGAGACCGGGATCAACTGCTTAAAGCCGATTCCGAACGGCTATGAACATCCATGCCATAGTCAGATTCGAACCCACGAACTCCAGATCCGAAGGCCAGCATCCTAACCGTTCGGCTGCTCTTTTTTTGGCTTTAAATTTTTATAAAGAAAGGAGATGATTAAAAATTACTGTAATCTATTGAATTTATTAAAATAAATCATGTTCGTAATGTATTTTGGTTTCATACTATTGATATGCAACAACACACTTTCACTCTTTAAAGACGACTGAGTGGACAATTTTATTACCTTAAAACCCTAGCATTTTTGGAGGGTAAAATTGGAAAATGGACTGGTCCATTTTTCCCCTCCATTCTCCCTTGACAGAGAATACCGGAGTCTTGAATGAAGTAGGCGTGTCAGAAATGTCATCTTGAATTGATGTGTTTCTCTAGAATCCCACCTCAGAAAATTGGTGTAAACAGTAAAATGTATTTGTAAACAAATCTATTGAAACAAAGTTTCTGATAAAACTACTTCTTGTATGTATGAGTTT
>CM063510.1:903669-948669 GCA_032207245.1 Pardosa pseudoannulata | reverse complement strand
TGGTTTGGATAATTTTAGTTGTGTCTATTCTTACTAACTTATTGGAGCAAACCTTCAGTGATACTAAAATAAGTTATTGAATTCTTTGATAATATTTCTGAAATATGTGAAAGAAAGAAAGAAAAGATTAGTTTGTACAATAAAGACGGTGGTAGTCATGTTATGAACTAGTCACGTGACCGGGATTAAATTTGTGAGTACTATGTGGTGGGGGAGGAGAATCTGGAATGACCGAGGATAGCAGTATATATTTCACTGTTTTGAAATTATTTACATATAGTATATTTCTGAATAATTATATATATATATATATATATATATATATATATAATCATTCAGCATAGCATAGTAATTTCTTAGTTATATATATAACTACGTATGTAGTGCTACTGCGATAATAAACTTTAGTACTTTGTCAAATTATTATCAGTCTTATTTGTCTTGAATTCTGTTCTAAAGAACCTACAACAATTTTTTAATGGCGAAACACAGAATGTCAGTGAATGCCCCATGAATAGTACATTGATAGAAAATATCACTGTTTTAAAAGAAACAAGATAAATATTAAAAATTTAGTGCACATTAATCATTACTAAGAACAAGCATTTCTTAAACTTCTCTGAATACGAACATTCAATATTTACGGTGGGATAATTTTGCTTTTTGTGGCATTTTATAACAACACAAAAAATAAATTTTAACTAAATTTTACAAACAGCAATCATTTTTTTCTAAAAGCAGAAATTTAAATAAATATATAATTTCACTCTCTGTGATCTGTAGACAATTCTAAAAATTAAACTCAGAAAAAAAAGTAATGAAACATATATACATTTGTTACAGAGGCAGAACTTGCATTCCCCTTCCCCTTTTGTTCAAAAAAAGAAAAAAAAGAATAAGTTTCATCAATACGCATAATTTACACAAAAATCTCCATATGTGTAATCACCATATAATATACTTAAATATTAAATGTCTGAAATGTATTTTTTTAACTATGCAATTATCTAGACATACGAGTAGAATTGAAAAATGCTCATTCAGATGAAATACGTTTTCACTTACACGTAATTTTAGAAACCTGTGTTCCCCTAACATCAAATTAACTGAATTCAATTTTAGGAAACTTAATATTTTTTTATTATGAGTAAAACAGCCACATGGTGGCTGAACAGTTACAGTACTGCCTTTCACTGTCGGTGATTGTGATTTCAAAGTCCACTGAAAGCATGGGTGTTATTAGCAATTCAAATTGTCCTTTAACAAAAGTAAATATCTGTTTTAACCCCACTCTAGTAAAATGTAAGATATAACGACATCTAACAGAAAAAACATTTCCCTTTCGGTATCGGAGATCACGGGTTCGAATCCCGCTGCTGGCATAGATGTTCGTAAATCGAATTTAGCAGTAGGTCCCGGTCTCATTAGCCCTCGTGAACAAAACAGTAGACTGTAATCCTCTTATCCAAACTAACAAAACATGATTTAAACGTCATTTAAAATATGAATACTTGGAATAATATAACTAAATCTCTCAAATTGAAAACTAGATTTTTTTTCAGTTAAATTTAACCAAAGTTATAATAAAATCTGAATTATTGGTACTTACTAAAGGAATAGGAAGCATCTAAAGCATAGACATTCTAAAATATATAAATTTAGCAAAACAATACTAAATATTGAGAAGTTTTGAACAAAAGAAAGTAAATATCAGGGCATAAAAAGCTATTCACCAGCATCAAATATTTTATTTCAATAAATCCTGATGATACGGACCAAAGCAGTTTACACATAAGCAAACTTGACATAAGCTACACATCCAAGAGCTTTCCACTTGTCTGTTAGACGGAGTCCTGAGTTTTAATTGTCTGCACATTATACAAGTTTTTTTACGGCCTTCAATTTTAGTTTTCAGATGAGCTGGCTCTGATAGAGTGTTCAATCTTTTCACTCTTTGAGAGGTTTGAGAAAATAACTGGACTAAATCCATTCGAAATTCTAACAATTTCTTTGGCTTTTTCTGCAAAGGGAAGTTTGAAGTCGAATAAATAATAAAAGCATTATTGATCGCACTGTTGAAGAAAAACCAGAATAAATATATCCACCATTTTCTGGATTTTCGGGCTATATCATAATATTTTCGATACTGATCAGCAGTATCTACACCACCCATGTATTTATTATACTGTGCGAACACAAGTGGACTAGGAACAGTATTTTTTGTTCCGCCAATTCTCCTTTGAACAGTTGTTTCTTGATGTTCAGTATTATTAGAGAGTATGAAAATTTCTTTTTTATCTTTCCACACCGTGCATGTAATGTTTGGACATTCAATGCACTGAAAACATTTAAAATCTCCAGTGTTTTTTAATTTTATTTTGCTTATGTTTTTCGGAAGATTTCTTCTGTTCGTCATAACAGTTCCCCTTGCGGAAATTCTTCTTTCCAAAAGATTTTTTATTAGTATTGGCGTTGTGAAAAATCTGTCAAAATAAACGCTATGACCAGATTGAAGGTTTTTTGTCAAATGATTTACTACGTCAAATCCAATTCCATTTCCTGATCGTTGTATCTGGTCCTTTTTTCCGCAATATACTTCATAATATGAAATATATCCTAAAAAGGATGAACACATCATCCAGACTTTTATTCCCCGTTTCACTGGCTTTTTTGGCATGTATTGGATGATGCCTAAGCGACCCTTGTATTTGATCATAGCTTCATCGACATGTGAGAGTATGGTCGAAAATATTTTTGGAAATTTTTCCTTAGATCGCTCATAAATGGATCAACCTTTTGCATCATATAATAGTTAGGGTCCGACTTGGATAATTCATCTTCTCTGTTAGACAGATGCAAAAATTTATAAATTTGCAGAAACCGGTCTCTTGTCATTACACTTTTAATTTTTTCATTTCCAAGCATCGGATTTGTAGACCAGTAGTCTTTAAGTCTGGGTAGTTTAACTATACCCATGATGATTAAAATGGAAAAAAAATTCCACAATTCACTGTTATCCGATATTGGAACCCATTTCCATTTTTTTTGTCCAATCGGTTCGTACTTATTTTTTAAATGTTCTTTAACGAACTCTGCATATTTGTTTGTATTAAACCGTATGGTTTCACACATTTCTTCTGTAAATAGAAGTTTAAAGTATGCCTCAGCTTTAGATCCCACAGGTAAATCATGGGTAGGACCCGCGCTGTACGATTTTTTCAATGATGTCATTAAACTATTATCTAAAGTTTCTGACCACGAGAAAGTATTTCCTTGAGAAACACCTAAATCTTCATTGTCTTCAATGTGCATATCACTGATATGCTTCCCTTTTTCTTCTGTGTTCAAAATTATCTCATCTTCAGAATCCGGGTCCGGGATGAGGGAACAATCCATTTTGGCTCTTTTGGGCCACCCATCTTCTTCACTCGACAACTCACTGTCACTGGTATCCGATCCAAATAAAATATCATTTATTTCCAACTGGGTCAAAGGTCTTTTCCTTTTTGCCATTAGTAAGAAATAATTTTAAAAAATAATTCAGTTAATAAAAAAAAAATTAAACTGTAGAATTCAAACATAAATTTCCAAAAAATAATGTTACACTTAACTTCAAAATATATATCAAAGTCTAAAATAAGATCACTATGTTCACCTACGGAGAGGAAATAAAAGTAAACATTCGGTGGTTAAGAAAACCACTCAAAAATTGGACAAGGTGCAGGCAATATCCATCAAACTGTCAACTGGACAAAAGAGATGCCCCGTGAATAGCAGTTACAAGGTAGGGAAAAAGTCGGGCCCATCTTCAAGGTTCCTTTCACCCCTTAAATTCTTGCTTCCGGCCGAGCTCGTCCTTAAGTGCTTCGGCCGGTGCCGTCCTTAGGGAGTTAAATCTTTAAAAGTATCAAACATAAGGATTTATAATTTTATTTTAAACAATCTCATAATTGAACTGTTTCGCAATTTTCAGTAGATAATTCTTTAATTTGGCAATTTTTAGTAAGATCAATTCCTTAAATTTTGATGAAAATTATTTTCTTTAGTAAAGTAATAATAAAATAAAATCTTACTATAGTAAACTATTGAATTCCTTGTTTCCATGATGATGACACATTATTAATCCTATATATTTTTGTACTTCTATACTATTGTATTTTGCAGTTAACTACTTATTTATGAAATTATTTACATTTAACATATTTTTAATAAAACTGTTTGTTAAAGTTTAACAAATCAATTACAAGAAGAAAAAAATTATTACAGAAATTAAAATTTAAGAGTAGTAAATTAAATATTTTAATGTGATATTAAATTTACCACAACTGTTACAATATGTATGCCACTGATTTGTAACATCCTGATTTCGCAGTGAAGATTTATGCTCTAATGGATGTTGACAAAACCCATTATCATGTCTGGTCTAATGTATGTTTTATTGAAAAATGCTTCTTTATTTGCTAGCTCTAAATGTACATAGCACTATTTTTTTTCTATTATTATTTTTAAAATGTTCAGGGTGAAAATGAAGTATTTTCTAGCTTGGAGTACATCATTTTATTTTCTCTTTTCTTATGTAATTCAAATAAAAAAAGTTTATTTGAAATTTTTTATGACCTTAAGTGTTTTTTGCACATTCATTTTCTAAGCCAGGAGAGACTCACAATGGCAAATTATTCTAACTGCTGTGAATATATTTTGGAAGATAAAACTATCATCAATTATTTATTTCAATTAATTTTTAATTAGCATACAACTTCATAAGTGATTTTTACAGTTTAAAGATACTTAAATATACTGAATAAGTCTCAGATCAATTATTATTTAGAGGAGGGAAATTGCTTAGGGATGAAATCTAGGAACTGCATAACAGCAGTTTACAGGAAATAATTTAACATTAACTAGGATCTAATTTTGTTAACATTAGATTCAACTGTATTACTAATTGTTACATCAGTTTCAGACAACTATATAAAATTTTAGACATTTAGGAAAGAAAAAATGTAAAAGGAAAGAAAATTTAAAAATTTAATTTATAATTCCTTTATGTTCATTCTTTAAAGTTATAGTTCTAGCTATGGCTTTGCTCTAGGTGAAAGGTGGAGAGAAGTATCAGCTATAAAGAATTTTTCAGATTACCAATCTGTGTTTATAAAAAGAAATATACATCAGTTAAAAGTAAGATACTTTATTCTATACACTAGAACAATTTTGGTGTACAATAGGAAACAATGTTTTTTTAATCTACATGTCAGACATTTTTACTCATTTTTATTGAATGAAGTTATGATATAGATGACCAAACAATAGTGCTAATTTCTGGCATAGAACTCCAAGGTTTTGATTCCACTCCTGGCAAAGATTATTAAAACATCCAGAATGGAAAAAAAAAAAACTATCAATTTTTTACCTTTGTACCACCAGACTCTGCCCACTTTAGCACTTGTAACTGAATTAAACCACCGAAAAAGTTTTTATAGTGACCCTTTAAGAAAATTTCTGTAAGAGATGAAACAAAAGTGTAGATTGACTTCACTTACGAAAAAATGTAATGTAAATTGAAAACATAATTTCGAAAAATTACATACAACTCAATTTGAATGATTATAAAGAGGTTTTGAATGTGCAAATTCAAGTTAATTTTGTACATAATTTTTTTTTTTTCAAAATATACAATCTTATTTAAATAGTAAAATATATAAAGAAATATTAATTAAAAAGTTAACATATTTTTATGACATTATAAGAATTGTAGTTTAACTTTACATAAAAAAAATAACATATTAAAAATATAATTTGTAAAAATTACATATAACTTAATTTGAATGATTATAAAAATGTTTTGAATGTACAAACTCAAGTTAATTTTGTAAACAAAATTTTTTTCTAAATATGCAATCTCCTTTTAAATAGCAAAATATGTGAAGAAGTACTCATTAAAAAGCTAGCATATGTTTATAACATTACATGAATGTCGAAATCATATGTATACGAAAAGGCTGAGAGAATAGAAATATATCTAATATATCTTTCAACTAAATATTTTCAGTAAAATCCTCTTTTTCTTATAAAAATAAATAAAATAAAAAGTTTTATGTTTTAAGATTTATTTTATCGGCCACCCTAGAAATTTTTTCACCTCCATACATGCATGCTCTGCACACCAACTAGGCCTGGCCCAGACATATTCAGACGTTAGGATTCTCCTATGTATGGGAACGTAGATGAATATTTAACCTGCTTTTATGAGAATATGCTTTGTTACATTTACTGCAGATATATTTCTCCCCCGTGTGACAACGAAGATGAATATTTAAGCTGCCTTTTTGAGAAAATGCTTTGTTACATTCGCTGCAGACATATGGTTTCTCCCCTGTATGTGACCGTAGATGAACAATTAAATACTCTTTTCGAGAAAATGTTTTCTTGCACATACTGCAATCATACATATCCTCTTCACCCGAATGCGAACGAAGATGAATATTTAAATTACTTTTACAAGAAAATGCTTTGTTACATACACTACAAACATACGGATTTTTCCCTGTATGGTAACGAAGATGAAAATCTAAACTGCTTTTACGAGGAAATGCTTCATTACATACATCACAAACATATGGTTTCTCTCCTGTGTGGGTACGAGAATGAATATTTAAAGTGCCTTTATGAGAAAACGCTTTGTTACAGACACTGCAGACATATGGTTTCTCCCCTGTGTGTAAGCGTAAATGAATACGTAAGTAACTTTTTTGAGAAAAAGATTTCTTACACATACTGCAAACATATGGATACTCTCCTGAGTGAGTTCGAAGATGTCTCTTTAAACCAGTTTGTTTAGAAAATGTTTTGTTACACACACTGCAAATAAATGGTTCTTCCTCTGTGTATGAGCCTATATCGGTGTGAGAATGAAGATGTCTGTTTAAACTGCCCTTTTGAGAAAATGCTTTGTTACACACATTGCAAGTATATGGTTTCTCTCCTGAGTAGGAGCGTATATGATTATGTAAATTGTCTTTTCGAGAAAATGATTTCTGACAAGTACTACAAGCAAAAGTACTTTCCTTAGTGTCTATGGAACTAAAATCGTCACATGCGTTTTTAGCCATAGCAACTATAACGTTTTGAATTGATATACTTATCTTAATTTACTATCAAGGTCTTTTCAGTGAAAATAATTCGTTAAATAATGATTAGGTTCATGGCTTCTAAGAGATAATTTTGCTTATATCATATTTTAATATAGCATTTTTACTGGTAGTATAAACATATTTTTTAAATCAGTTATGAACATGGCTTCAGTTTCAGGAATAAAATAGACCCATTCTAGGGCAGTTTATACAGACTAAAATGATTTCTGACAAGTACTGCAAGCAAAAGTACTTTCCTTAGAGTCTATGGAACTAAAATCATCACATGTGTTTTTAGCCATATCAACAACGTTTTGCATAATATACTTATCTTAATTTACTTTCAACGTCTTTTCAGTGAAAATAATTTGTTAGATAATGATTATGTTCATGGCTTCTAAGAGATAATTTGATTAGATCACATTTTGATATAGCATTTTTACTGGTAGTATAAATATAATTTTTAAATCAGTTATGAACATGGCTTAAATTTCTGTAATAAAATAGACCTACTCTAGGGCAGTTTATAAAGACTAATCTTCATTTCCAACATATTAACATGTTAACAAATACAGCTTTGTACTGCTGCTTAAAAATTATTCTATATAAGAATGATACTTCTTCCAATATTTTCAATTTTAAAAGTATGCATTAGAACCATTTTTTATTGTGGTTTTACAGTTGAAGAAACTTGATCCACTGAAAAATAAGTTCCTTTTACATTTGTATATCTAATATTCAGTTGAACTGTCAAACTGTAATTGCAGAGAAACGTAACCTGTAATATAAAATAAGAAAAAATTATAGTATAGATGTAGGTATATGAGGAAGTGTGTACAAAATAAATTTTATCTAAACATTCGTAAACGTCAAATGAATCTTTGTTTTGAAGTAATGTAAATAACATTTTTATATTACATAATGTTCTGCTTAATATACAATACTTTTTGTTCTAAATAAATAACTATCTTTATGAATCTTTGTTCTTAAATATTGGCACTTGGGGCACATACCCTGGGCACGAAAATTTAGTCGAGTGCTTGAAACACATATTAAGTAGATAAAAATTGCAAACTTACACTACCATTGTTAAGTTTTAATAAATTATTGTATGAGATAATTGTGTTTGTTATGAACTCTATTGTTTCCTATTTACTTTAATTTTACTGTTATTTACCTGATAATTAATTCCCTCAACAAACCTGGTGATCTTTCTATCCTATGGGTTATTGCATATTTATAAGACAGATTATTAACAACGTACCACTATAAACCATTAAATCATCTCATCAATTTAAATTATTTTTAATTCTATTATTATTTATTTTCTGCACCACAGAGCTTGTGAGTGTGACAAGGTAAAAATAAAAAAAAGGGTCACTTTAGGTCTTTAAAAGTTCTTAATTTTTAGCACGGCTAAACAGAGATAGTAATGATTACATAAAATAAAAATTTGGTGTTTTTGATTTTGAATATTACTTTAATGTTAATTTCTTAAATATATTTGCTAATTCAATGTTATAATTTTCATATGATTGTAATTATGATAATAACTTGTCGCTATAAATTTACAATGGGGGTGGAGGGCACAAAAATTGGATTGTGCCCTGCCAGTCTTGTTAGTCCCTGTAGCAAAAAGTAAACCATAGTAATTTAAACCACACCAAACATCCAAGTTTAATGTTTTGTACTTGATAACTACATGGGAAGCTTCCCACATCTTTTAAACAAATACATTACACTGGATGTGTATATGCTTCCAATTTTTGTCCATAGAGGTTCTACAAATTCAAGAACATAAATAAGAATATAGAACTTACATTGAACAACCAAATTAAACAGAAAAATGATTAGCGAAGTACCTATTATTACATAAAAGGGCATGGAAAAGATATTTTTCCATACACCTATAGCTTGACCACTAAGTTTGCAATACATTGATCTTCGATTAAAATCTTAAATGCTTCTCAATAAAATAAACTATAATATTTAATGGTAAAAACCAAAATTCAACTTTGGAATTTCATTTGTCTTTCTATTTAGAACTATTTTCCCTGTCATTTGGGACTCTAATATAAAGTTTTAGGTTTCTTAATAACATGGTGTTTTATATTTCATCAGTTTCACATATCAATAAACTTTCAAATAACACAAATTGAAATCTAGTTTAAATTATTTAAAGGTTTTGGCACATTTCTATTTCAATAGCCATAACACAAAACTAATTACTTAGAAAGCACTGCAATCAATTTTTCTTTCTGTACTGGATAAGTCCACAATAAAAACAAAACTTTCTCCTTGTTCATTGACAATAACCTTCTAACCTCTGCAATAAATAGCTCATGTAATAAAATGCTCTTGGCTATTTTTAAAGATATTCCCCTTTAAAACAAAAGTATCATAATTTAGAAATATACCTTTCTATAAATGTAATTACATATCAAATGTAGATCAATGGTATATGAAAATTGTAGTTAAAAATATCAAGCAAAAGTAATATATCAATGTGTATGATCTATTCTAAAATATATTTCTCTTTTCCCTGAAACCTTCTCAAGGGAATAAAAGTAAGTGAAACACATTTTATAAAACTATATTTAAAAAAGATAAAAATATATTTTACAAATTAAATTATTGCTTGAAAAAATTAAGTAGAATGCCATTTTTACTTATAAACCTATTTAGTTTGTAATTTGTTCTTCCTTCTTAATATTAATTACATTTAATGATTCTAGATGAGTTTTGAATTGTAAAGTTACAATTTACAAACATTCTACCGTAAAATTTCTATTCAATTCATATGTTTTTCAAAACTGTATTTTAAAAATTAAGAAGTTTTGGACTATCAATCTTTTAGAATGTAACATAGATTAAAACTTTTTTGAGTGTGTGGGGGAGGGGAGGGAAAAGAAAGATTTAAGTTTAAAATTAGATTTTTACTTTGAAAAAAAAAAAAAACAGTTATTAAAGGAAATAAGTGCTATTACATTTAAGAGTAAATAAAGCTTAAATAAACAAAATATTTAAGTAAGAAAAGGTATTAACGTTACCAGAAAAAAACATGTTACGAATAACTTAAATAATATGAGAAGTGCACTTCTCATATTAATATTATATTTAATAACCAGTCAAATTTACAACGAGATTACCTTAAGAAGCCTTTATTAGATAGAATTTCATTGTTAAAGTGGGAACAGCGACTGATATAAGCTTGTTATCATCATAAACAGTTAAAAATATGACAAAATACAGTTCATAAACACGAACAAATTGAGACAGCCCCTATACTACAAAAATTTTAGGAAAAATCACTTAGTTTACTGGCGCCATCTATTAAATAATATATAAACTAAAATTATTCAAGTAATTTATACAAATTTATTCTGTATCGTGTATGAAATTCAGCAGATTTTTCACTATTTTTAAAATTATTTTATAACATTTTCAAAAATCAATTTTTACTTTTGTTTCTTGTTATGTTTTGTTACTTTAATAGTTAATTCTTTGTTACCATCTTGACAAAATTTAACCTGATTTGTAGCATGAAAAAAATTACTCATTAAAATGTCACTGAAAATAATAACTTAGAAGTTTATATTGTTCTATAAAAGAATATTCATAACTTTAAATTTTCTATATATTCTAAATGTATAGAATATTTAATTTAAATCATTATTTCACTTCGTAAATTAAGTATTAAAAGTACATTGCACCTAAGGATAAATATTATATTTCAAGTTTTGCTCTTTATTAAAAGCAAAATGAATTATGATTATGATAAAAATGAATTATGTGTCGGTACATTTTGATGAAAGAATTTAAAATAAATTTATTAGAAATGATGCGGAAACTGCCCAAGATCATACATAATTACTTAAATAGTTTTAGTTTATATATTAGTGATCTACAAGAAAATCCCTTTTCAGCAATCAAGAGAATGATGCTAAAGAAAAGATAAGAGAAACCCATGTCTGTTGTAAACCAGTCCCAATGAATCTTCCCAGACAGACTTTTCTCTGCAGAGTTTAGACTGGACATGGCTATCTCCAAGGATACTGGCACGCGCTGTGCTCATTTGTGGCTCAGTGTGTGGATGCCATCCTTGAACTATCGTTTAAGGTCTTCATCAGGACCAGTATTAGAGTGATGAATTACTGGCCATAGTGTGGAGGTTAGATTAGATTTAATCCTTGGCATACTAAATGCCAAAACACTCTGAAACCTTTAATTTATTGTAAGTGTCTCTAAGCTAATATTACTTACCGTTTCATTTACAATAAAACTAAATTAGAGGAGAAAGGTGGGAAAAACAAGTGACAACAGAATAATCTTTTTTGGGGGGTCAGAACCAGAGGTACCCTATTCCCATACTTTGATGTAGCCTCTACATCATGGCCAATTGTTCACCATTCCAGTACTGGTCTTGATGGTGACCTTGAACGATGATTCACGGGTTGTATCAACACACTGGGCCACTAAATGAGCAGAGCGCATGTATGCATCCATAAAATCAACTGTGCACTTTGGTAGCGTATGCTGGTTGTTTCTGATATTTGGAGAAAAATCGCTTCCAAAGCCAACTTCCGCTAAGGCCATTTTATCGTCTGCCATGGTCGACCTCGATAAGCCATACCCCCTTCAGACGCTGGTTATGGCTTGCAGTGGATCATAGCGTGGATAAGCCTTTAGCCATATCAATTTATCAAAGGTATTAACAAAGACAATCAAGCACCAAACCGGGCCCATATGGCCATGAATGATATTAACAAAGACGTCACCCTAGGGCCTTACACTTACCACAGAAGTCTTGATTTGCCATTTTTCAACTTGCCGTTAGAGAGATTTGCTATTTCCTCCTTGATGACAGAAAGGATTGAGGTAAATGACTTTATTGCAAGCTATTTGATAGGCTCGGGAACAGGTTCAATTGCACAGTCCTGGTTCATAAGGCTCCTCCACACTATGGCCCACTGCAAACCATTACCACCGTCTGGAGGCGGTATGGATTATCGAGGTCGACGATGACAGATAATGGCCTTGGCGGAGGATGGCTTCGGAAGCGGTTTTTCTCCAAAGATCAGAGACAACCCAGCATGCGCTACCAAAGTACACAATAGATTCTATGGATGCATATACGCGTACTGGAATGGTGAACAATTGGCCATTGTGTGGAAGCTACATAAGGTTTTGCCTGTAGCAGACTACAGTTTCTGCATTACTACGTAATGTTTCTAAAATTATCAATGGAACTGTTCTGTATATTTTATATTTTATATATCGATGACATATTTAAAATAAATTTTACTTGTTGCTAGAGTAGAAAATAGTCATGATTTATTATTTTTATGCTATTACGCATATGTTTACCTCAATGGTTTCAGATTAGAATTGAATACTGTTAGCGTCACCTTTCTTTAAGATTCTGTATTTGTTTTGTGCAAGCTCAGAAGAAATAATAGTTTCTCTATGAATATTTAGTCTCATTGTTTTGAATTGTTACCCCTTCAGGTATTGAACGAGAAGAAGAAACAAGCGGATATCAAACAGCTGGTGTTTTAAATTATGGCTGGTCTGTACAATTAAATATAGTTCTCCCATCTCATTTTTAGGATTATAACTGTTACACATAATTAGTTAAATCATGTAGTATTATTTTTAGACATATCAAGCTTTAATATTTGTGCTGTAACCAAATCTAATAGATCTCTTTATTTATTAACCTCTGATACATTTTATAAAATTAGTAATATTGTGATAATTAATCGGCGAAATCTTGAAGCGTCATGTTATATAATAATTGCTTAAATTAACTGCTCACTAGAATCTCAAAGTGCTAATAAAGGTTACTTTAAAAAGTCAACTTTTAAAATTATTTTTTTCATTTATTTTATCACAGTATGCAAACATCTTGTGTATTTTCTTAGAGAAATTAACAGTCAAATTTTAAATGAATTTTAAGGGTTTTTAGATATACTATGACATTTAAATGTATCTTATTAAAAAATACAGCATAGAAAAATATGCCAAAGCAGCAAAATTTATTTATAACTCTAGTTCATAAAAATGTGTTTTGAAATAATATGAAGAATAAGTAGTTTTCCAGCTTAGATGTAAGATGTGTTAAAGTCAAAATTGAATATTTATGTTACAGTAGAATCTTGAAACAGAAATGTTTGGGTAGTTTAGATATCCTTGACTTTTATGACTGGTCAGTCAGTGTAAAGAAATAAATAACAGCAAATTTCTATCATTTCATAAAACAGAAATGCAATTAAATTTCTATAGCATTTTTTTTATGTAATTATTAATATTTATGAATATTAATATTTATTTATTAAATATTAACATTATTGATTTTAATATTATTATTTTATATATAATTATATTAATAATAATAGTTTTTATTTATAATAATCATTTTGTTATGTAAACATTTAATAAGAACACTAATAAGTATTAAGGTATCCGTCTACGTTCAGAGAACCTTTTTCTTTAAACGTAGAAACTAGTTCATGTTTTTACATTTTTTGATTTATTTTTTATATTATCATAGAGAATTGCACTTAAAAAATTTATTCCTGGAGAAGTTTTTATAAAATTTCTAATAAATAAAGAAAATTTAGTAAAAAAATCGAATTTTTTTTCAATTGGTCTAATTTTTTAATAAATTAATTATTTCAATATTTTTTGATGCAACAAATTTCTTATACACGGGACTAGTGAATCATCTAAAATCTGTGCTTAAGTTACATTTGGTAAAAAATTTTGGTCCTTCAAAATAATATACATTGAATTTTTAACTAATTTTCATTACCTTTATATCTAACTATGAGTGTAACATCATTAAAAATTATCGAAATTTAAAGCTTTTAGGTCATTCACTAGTAAATACTATCAAAAGCATTCATAATAATTTTCAACACAATATCTTAAGAACTTTTTGAGAAATCACATTTCAAGTTTCAACATTTTATTGAAAATACTGTTCTGAGAAAAACTCATTCGAAGCTTATGAAAGCAACTTTAACTAATAAAAAATTAAAATACATGTTTAAAATTCCCCACACTTTTTTGCTTCAAAACTTTCTAATTGCCATGTTGCTAATTATTAAAAATACTAGAAAGATTTTTAAACTAATCTTCATGAAAATTTAAATTTTGTCCAAAAAATGTTGCTTAAAAGGCTCTAAATTCACGACTTCTGGTTCCGAAGTATCTACTTCTTTTTTTTTACAGCTGTCACTGATGTTTAACAGCTGTAACTTTTCTTTAAAATGCCGTAGAGACAAAACAAAAACAGATTTAGAAGCCTAAAATTTTACAATAGAGAAATAAAAAAAAAAAAATTATGATTTTTCGTAAAAAATGACGTTTTTAACATAGATGGATATCTTAAAACACCAAGCTTTTACACTTTATACTTCAATAGTTTTTTCCCCAAATTTATGCAAAGATTCAGGAATTTTGTCTGTATAAAGTCAGAAGTTCTGTTATTGTTTTATTAATAAAAATTATTCGTTAATATAATTTGAAAAATTTGGTTATCTTATTAAAAAGTCAGTGATAAATGTGTAATTACTATTTTTTTTAACACTGAAAATTATTATAAGTTTTAATATTGAAATTAATCAATCATCTCTATATTTTTCATTACAGGTTATAGACCTATAAGATTCCTTTAATGGCCTCTCTAACTTCCTCAACTAATGTCATACTGTCTCCCACAAGTGAAGACATCAAGAAAAATGAAGTACCTAAAAAAAAATCTAAAGGACATCGCTGTTACTTTTGTGGGCAAAGATTTATGGATAAGAACATATTACGGAAACATATAAGTGTACACAAAGACCGGGACTTTTTCTGTGATGTCTGTGGTAAAGCCTTTTCTGCTAATTGGGGTTTAAGAAAACATATGAAAACACATACTGGTGAACGGCCATTTCAGTGTGAACATTGTGGCAAAGCCTTTATCCAGAAATGTACTCTACAGTTTCATATAAAAGCTATTCATAGCAATAAATCCCATCCAAGATGTAAGTCATGTGGAAAGAGGCTAAAATCATCCGCTTATCTTCAGTGTTGGTTATGTAGATATGAAGGTAAAGAAATCAAAGATTGTGAATCACATGTGAATATAAGTGACAGTCAGAAAGATGTATTAGAATTAAGGGAGACTCAAAATTTTGAGATAAACCCATCATTGAATACAGTTGAAAAGGAAGGAGAAGAATTGCATGGTAATAATGGTCAGGATGATTTACAAAAAATTTCTACAGCTGATAAAGTCAGTGTTTCATGTGGATCTTGTAGTATATCGTATGCCAGTTCTGCTGATTTAAAAAAGCATATATTAGACAATGAACATGCTTGTGCTATATTTGTTTGTGATCATTGTGGTTTGAGGTTTGGGGATACATTTTCAATGCAGCAACATTTATTGACACATCCGAATTTACGCCCATTTGTTTGTCAAAAGTGTGGAAAAGACTTCAAAAAAGATTACAATTTAAGACAGCATATGATTACTCATAAGGAGGATCGTCCATATGTGTGCAAGGTTTGTCAAAGTGCATTTAAGTCAGTTCCATGTCTTAGACAGCACATGGTAAGTCACAGTGAAGAGCGTCCATATGTTTGTAAAGATTGTGGCAATGGTTTCAAATCAATGCAAGGATTAAAGACACATGTGTTGATTCATAGTAAAGTAAAGCCTCTTTCATGTAAGACTTGTGGTAAGACTTTTACTTTTCTGGGAAATCTCCAACGTCACTTTCGAGTCCATACTGGTGAACGCCCATATCAATGTAAATTTTGTGATAAACGCTTTTCACAATCAAATGGTTTAAAAGCTCATGAACTAACCCACCAGAGACCTGGAAAATCGGTGGAAGAGTCCGTATGTAATGTTTGTGGGAGAAAATTTAGGTCATTTTCAAATTTCAAAAAACATATGCTTTTGCATGGTTAATTTACCATGAAGTTTAAAAGTAGAGAGAACTAGTTATTTAAATATATTTAAAGTATCACATTAAATATAATCATAAAATTTCTCCTGTTATATTTTGTTAGTACTTAGAGTGTATATTGATTATCAGATTACTGAACAAAATATATAAATTATAATGCTATATTTCCTAAAAATAAAATTAATCATTTTAATGAATTTATATATTTTATTCCATTATAAATACTGTAATTTTTTTTCACTTCTACAGACATAAAGTGTAACAATAAAAAAAGCAATTGTTACAAAATTGTTTACTGTCATAGTTAAACAATTTCAATAATTGGAGTTATTTAAAAGAAAAACATTCACCTGATTTTGTAGACACTTTCAAATCCTCCTCTTATAGTATAGTTTTTATATTTACATAAAGTAACCACCCATATTGTACAGTGGTTTGTGTGCTTCACTCCTACCTGATGAGCATCGATTAATTTTTAATCTCCTCATAGGGAATAAAATGTACCACCCATATGGTGCTCCCATAGTAAAATAATAGACACTATCACAATTCGCTATAGGTAAATTCTAAATAAAGGCAAGTGTTCAAGCTAGAACTGAAAGAGTGATATTTTACTAGATATTGGATGTTTGGAGCTCCTTGTCCAACCACATATGAATATCCAGTACTGAATTTGTTTCTTACATAAATACTTATATTTTATACCATTTAAAAACAAATTTTATGTATGTCTTTTATATGATTCTTAAACAAATTTTATAGACAAATATAATTTAAAAAAATTCTTTAAAAATTTCTGATTATAAGGTCAAATGGAAAGAATAAATTTTGTAACATTGAAACATGTTACCAAGAGTTTGAAAATGTCAGCAAGTAAAGGGGATAAAATATTTTCCCATGAAATTACTGAAAAATAAAGTGACCATAAAATAAATACAGCCAACTATGTTTTTATTTTCAAAATTACCCTAATTTTTGGTGTTATTTCTTGATAGAAATAAAAATACAAAATAGGATATATTAATTTAATCGAGAATTTTTATCCAAACCGCTGTGTCCTTGGCTGAAAAGAATTTTTAATTCTCAGTAAAAAAAAAAAAATATTCTGTGTATATATGAGCAGGTGCTGCCATCTATTGTTCTTTATGAAAGATATATGTAAATTTTATTATAAAAATAATTTTTATCAGCAGATAATACACAGCGGCGTATAATACACATTAGAAGGAAATTTAAACTTTTTTAGCGTATAATCTGCAGATTATACACCGGAAATTAGGGTAGTTTCAACTCTAACCCTATCTGAATCCAGCATATTTTCCCATTCATTTTATTGTTAAGTGTATTGTATTTGCTGGCTGATGAAAAAATGTGGCACAGAAAGTCAAGAGTGCACCTTTAATAAATCCAAGCCATTGCAGTAGCTTGAACCTGCTTGTCCAGATGAGATAAGAGTCTTTCATCTCATCCCTCCTCATCTAAGAGTTCTTGAGATTCTTAACCCCTCTCTACCATTTGAAACACTGAAGGTAGTTTAAGAAATAAACCTTGGGGATAAGAAATAGGGAATCTTCCATTCCATACAGTACAATACAGTAAATTTTTGTGCATTAATATTGTCATGTAGTTCTCATTAAATAATCGCCTCACCACAAACATTATAGTTGTTGATAATACAACTTGAGCATTGCTTTCCTTAATTTCTTCTCTGAATATTGACAATCAGATATAGGATCTGTTCTGCAGATATCTAAATGCAGTTTCAGACATTTAAAAATAAGTCATATCTGTTTTATTCTAGTTCCAGCATTAGTGAAAAAAATACACAGAGTTTAATTATATAAGCAAATTTATAAAATATGCCTTTGTGTAAAGTTAAAAACCAGTATCATTAATGAAGAAATGCTTAAAAAAGGGGAATATTAAAATTACAATAAATTATCTCTTAAGTTTAAAACAGATAAAAATCTACTGGTAGGTGATTGCAAGTTAGTTTGCATTTTTTAATAGTAGTAACTACTGTTACTTGATTTGGTTTGGTTTGGAGTGCTACGGCTTACTTTTTGCAACACAAGGGCTAATGAGACCGGGACCTACAGCTTAAAACCGATTCCGAACGGCTACGAACATCTATGCCCCTGTGAGATTTGAACCCACAAAATCCAGTTCCGAATATCAGCACCCTAACCATTTGACCATCGTTCGGCACTGTTACTTGATATTTTACCCTACGAAGTACATTATTTAAAATATTTTTTTAAGGCAATAACAATACATAATATGCTATCAATATGTTACTTTTTTATGCCTCAGCAAACCAAAGATAGCAACTTGCAAAATAAAGCATTAAAAAAATAATGATAAAAATATTAATCTTAAAAATATTTATAGGATACAATAGTTAAAGTATATATATATATATATATATATATATATATATATGTGTGTGTGTGTGTGTGTGTATATCATCAGTAAAAATTTCTTTTCATTAATCATACTAGAAATAGCCAATATTTTTTAATTGGCAGTGTTTGTGACCAAGCGAATGTGCAATAGAAATTCTTTATCATCATTGTCATCATTTAGTAGTTAGAGGGATTCTGAACCTGTTTTACATAGTCAAGAATCCGAAGATGTACAGATCACACACAATTAACTTTTTAAAAAGAAAATAGCCCTTTCATGCCTACTGTCATGTATACATGCCAGCAAGAAATGCACTCACTTCCCAACCGATACACACTGGCATGCCAGAGCATTTTCTCGTTCACTCCCGACCGTCACATATTTGTGCCAGTGTTCTAGAACTTTCTAAAAACTATAACTTCTGACACAAGATGGTATTGTATGTTTATATGGTTTTAGATACATGTAGATTTGACCTTGTACTCAGTAGGAGAGTAGTATGATACACATACAAGTGGTTTTTGATAATATAAACATCGGGGGAAAGGAATGTTTCCGAATTACATGTTTTATGACGGCTCTTTAAATTCGCATGTGGTGTTTGTTTATAGTAGGCAGGGGAGTTTTATTTTTGCTATAGCGTTGTGTATTTCACTTTGCAGTCCAGTTTTTAGTGGAGAATTAGATCTGACAGGCTTGATTTTTTTTCTCTCTTTTTATTGTTAGATTTTCGAAGCGTCGAAAGTGTTTAACTGAGCTTGAAATAGCGGAAATGATGCAAAATATTTCAGATTTTAATTCTGAAACAGATTAGGATAGTAGTAATAGTGACACTATAATATATTCTGATCTGTTTATAATGGATCTAGTGATTCTAATGATGAGGAGGACATTTCTGACAAAGATGATGATGATGCTTCGATTTTTCACATTCCCGGAAAAATCCTCCAAAACTGCAAATGAATTACTACTAGTGCAAGGACTGTAACGTAGGATTGTGTGTAGATCCCTGTTTTTAAAATTTTTCATATGAAAAAATAATTTTAAATAACATAGTATTCAATGTTTTAATGTTAAAAGTCATTAAATAGTAAGTAAATAATGAAAAAAAAAGGCATAAAATATATATTTAAATAAGAAATAGCTTAAGTAATTAAAGTATCTATAAACATATAATATAAATCCCATTCTGTTTAATTACTTTACGCAGCATTATTAAACAACGCGTTGCTATTTCGTTAATTTCATGAATTTAGGCTTAATAACAAAAAATCCTCTGGCCCAGGATGCTCACTCGGGAAAGTGACTGCCGGCCTCATTAAAAAGTGTGCGTTTGCACTTCCCGTCGCGAAAGGGTTAAATTGCCATGGTGTTTTGACAACATTTTAGAAAATTGCTAACTCAGAAGAACCAGCTCTATCTTTTCAACCATTTATTGATGCAAAAGAGATATTGAACACTAGCAAGAACTCTGAGCAGAATATTTTGCATGTATCAGAATCTAAATGGTAGCCAGACAGTGAAAGAAAACATGAAATAAAGTATTTAGTGAAGCTACTTTTTCTAGCATACGGAACTGATTAAAAAACATTGATGTATTAATAATTTAATTTAGTAACAGTATTTGGGTTCGTATATTGATATCCACTGACTTAAATTGCTGGGTTACTTAAACATGTGAAATAAATACTGCAATATCAGCCTTTTAGAGACTAGTTTTCTGTCATATTCTGTTGTAATTCGCTATTTTTCAAACAAAAAAAGAGGATAAATGTTATGCAATAAAAGATAAGAATCTAAATTTTAGATATTACAGGGGTAATTGTGCTTGCATGGGTAAGTAAAAAACCCTGAAATTTAAATCATTCGTAATCAAAAGCCCTGAACAAAAAAAAAGAAAAAAAAAGGTAATTACAAATAACATATAATTCATTGCATATAATTAATATTAGTTTTAATGTATTGTTAGTAAATTTCAAGTAGTGATTTTAATTGTTAGTACATTAAAGGAGACTGCGAAAGTAAAGAACTATTAAAATATATTTTGATTTATATAATGCAAAAACAAGTACAATGAAAAATTTACCTAATTTCTTTTGAGGAATCTTGCTTTTAGACAGTAAACAAATTGTCCTTCTTAGAAATGGATTTTTAAATCTTGAATATCAAGTACATTTTATTTATGATAAATCTTTTCTGGCACAATAAATCCTAGATTCAACTATAACCAGACATAAAAGTAAAAATGAGAAAAAACAAGGAAAATGAAGTAAAAGAGGAATAAAAAGGAAAGTAAAGAACTATTAAAATATATTTTGATCTATATAATGTAAAAACAAGTACTCAAGTCTCCTAATAAAAAAAAATTTTAAAACAGATTCAAATCAGAAGTTTCTTCAATATCCTAATTTAAAACAAAATATTCCAATAACTTAAAAGCACATTTTTTGAAAACCAATTTTTAATTTTGTAACTGTAGATTTTATTTTGTAAAGTTAAAATAATCTTCATTAGATTTTGTTTTACTTAATGTTTTAAAAAAAAATCAGGATTTAAATAGCACAACTCTGTATAAGACTATTTTTTTCTAAGTGGATAAATTAAATTAAAAATAATTTACATAATAAAATTTCCGGTGATAATTAAAAGGCCATGCTTCCTTTCAGTATCTGAGTCAGTGGGTACGAATCCCCTTTTGAGATTTATAACTGGTTTGATTTTGGAAAGCTAGGGTCTACTTTTTGTAGTACATAATGGCTAAGATATCAGAATTTACTACTTACGGCTGATTCTAAATGGTTACAAACATTTTTGTCAGTAGTGGATTCAAACTTGCAACAGCATCCTACCAATTCAGCTAGCATCCTGTTGTAGCTTTGAAACTTTACAGTGCATTTTTAGCTATACTAGGGCTAATGAAACCTGGACTTATTAGTGAAGCCCATTCCAAATGCTGCAAACATCAATGCTAGCAGAGGGATTCAAGACCACAAACTTACCGAAGAGCAGAATCAGCAAAATAAATTATGCTTTTTATTAGCCTTTGTCTAGCATTAGGAAAGGGGGAAAATACAGATTGTAGTGCCATTAACCAAAGCTGAAACCCAAAGTTAAAACAAGTGTCATATCATAATTATGTAAATTTTTAAGCTTTGAGTTTTAAATTTACTCTCTCTTTCAACTCACTATTTTTCTCCTTAAACATGAATTAGTCTATCCAATCCCACATATTCAGAAAACTTCCACCTCTAATTGTTTATCTATCTCTCCTTTTTTCTGACCACTAAATATACCTTCAATACTCTCTCCACACACCTGAAAGTTGCGAGAATTTGTCATCGTAACATTAGGCTCACACAAATCAATTAACACCTGTTTGAAGGTCAAAGCTCATAATGCAGCAAATCACTTCTAGTAGAATACTCTCTTTCTGCAGCTGAAACATGAAGCAGAAGCGATAATGAAATTTTGACAAGAGGCCGTTTTAATTTATTTAAAAAATTTTTTTCTTCTTTGATTTCAAACTATCATGGTAGAAAATTTCAACTCAGAAGGAATGATTATTTCTAAACCCAGAAAGATGATTAAAAAAATTCGGAATTCTGCGGTACCACCCTTTTCCTAGAGCACAATCACCCTGATTATTAAAAGTATTTCACATATATATATATATATATATATATATATATATATATATATATATATATATATATATATATATAGATGCCTACACACATACCATACCATACTGAATAATACATATATGCTGAAGTTTGTTTCAAATGACAGATATATATGTTACAGAATTATGTATAATGTGTTAGACTTAACATCTAAAGAATGCCACATAATTGAATTGCATAAATTTATATTTAGTTAACATATTGTTGATGTATGCTACTCATTTGCACAGAAAATTATTTTTATGAGAAAATAAAAAAAACACATAAAAGCTTTTTTTCTTTAATTTATTTAATGCACACTCAAAACACACAGACAAAACAACTTGTAAGGCTCTTTTAATAAAATAAATTTAAATAATAGATGAAAATTCATCACATAAACATATTGTGCATACATATTTTTTAACTACTAATTCATAAATTTTAACTTTTACAACAATATTTTAATTCTGCATAAAAAAATTTCACAATAGGAGATAAAAACAGGAAATAATTCAATACATATCAAGTTTTCAAAACATTTCAAATTTAAACTCACCTGTTCCCTCAATCTATATATTCATATTTGTAAAAGGAAAACTAATAGAATTTATGGAAGAAAACATTTAAAATAAATGTCTGAAATCAACAGCTGACTAAAAAGTCAACCATTATGTGAAAGCAAGTTGCATTTTAATTGTAAAATACTGATCTTACTATTTTAGTTTTATCTAGGAAAGAAATATATGTAGGATTTATTAAGAGACATAGAACAGTTATAACATATTTTACTATGTTAAAATGAATTCCACACAATCATATAAACACTGTTTGAAAGATGAAAACATTTTCTTTTACTTAAGTCTAAAAATAGGCAAATAGTGTTCCCTTGGAAATACAACTTTATAGTAACATATGAATCATATTGCATATCTTGTAGAAGTATCAATACACTAATATATTTTGATACTTTTATAAATATATCTTTTACATAGAAAATCATAAAATCTTGTTAAGGATATACTTCCAATTTAAAAAAAGAGTGAACATATTTTATACGATTAAAACAAATGTTAAGTACTTTTTGAATTTGTTAAACATATCTAAATATATATTTACACATTTTTCAAAACATATATCTAATAAAAACTTTTTAACAACCATAATCAGACTAGCAATGCTTATAAATGTTTCTAAAGACAAAAATCTACAAAACTTTCACACATTCAACAAAAATATAGATATTCTTAAACTTAAATTTCCGCTGCATTTGCATTAAACCAATGCTATTGCTGAAATTCTCATATCACAGCCTTTGTACCCAGCTAATAAAATGTTTCACACAGAATGAAATATTGATTATAAAGGTGCTTGAGCATATGTCTGTGAGGAAACTGGATGCTCTTCTCTAACTATGAGAAGAATTTCTTGACAAATTCTAGTTACAGATGAATGAACTTCAGGATTATCAACTAGATTTTTCAGAATCTGCATTCCACCTTCTTCAATAATCATATGGCAATATCTTTTAGCTGGAATATTTTAAAAGATTGTTTAGAAGTACAATTTATAGAAAAACTCTTCATTTCATCAATAAACAAAAAATTATACGATCAAATCTTTTTTTATGTAGTCTTTTTTTAATGTGTGTGAGAGAGATATAAAAAAATATTCCACCAAAAATGCATATGAATAGAAAATGTAGACTCTCTCTATATATATACATATATGAAATATATCACATTTTATTCCTACCTCAGTCTCAGTTGTCTGTAACACAGAAAATTGTTAGAGACTGGGGAATAGAGGAGACCAAAATCTTAGGCCAAAGGACACAGGTTTCATTAGCATGAAATATTCAGACAATCTCCTCTCAAATATCAAAATATTTAATATTCAGACTGTCAGAACAGAGGTAGATCATCAATGAGTGGGAGTTATTGAAAACCTAGTGAGTGATGCCAATGATGTCAGCATGCCTATAAAGTTTTATATCAGACAGTTATGTACGAAATGCAGGCTTAACTAAAATATTACTTAGCGATTTGGTGATTGCCAACAAATTAGAGGAAAAAATGGGAATATCACTAAATAGTGAAAAAGAATTGTTTTAAAAGTATAGAATCACCAAAAAATTATTACAAAATGCAATTGAAAGGTAAAATCATTTATTTGGGTTAAAATATCATTACATATATATACATCCTCACATATATATACATTCATATATACATAAATACACACACACACACACATACATATATGTATTTGTTTTCGTTTAATTTTTTATTGGTTAATTGAACAGGTGTGGGAGAGTAGGGAGAACATAGATGCACTCTGATTGGACCCTCTCTCTTTCTATCTACATGTATATTTCCTTTTTTTGGAAAACCTATCTCTAGTTTCATTCTGAGGTTTTGATTTACATATTTTCTATGTGGGTCCTTTTCATAACTCAGACCCTATTAACCCGCATAATGTTTTTAATGTGTTTTAAACAAGATATTTTACAACTACTCTTGTAGTTCAGGATATTTTTTTGTGTGTGAAGTTTCTATTATGCAGTCTGTACTCCCCTATAAAAATATTTTTGAGTGTATATATATTACATAGTGGTACCTCAACTTATGAGTTTCTCAAAGGTATGATTTGCCACTTGATCTTTAGTCTTAAGATCAAACACAAATCTAAGATATAAGTGAATTAAAATAGAAAAAAATCAGTGGAGAAAATTAAGTAACATGGAAAAATACATATACACTTACCGCAAATATAACAAAAGAATTACATTCAATTTATTGTGATTTGGGGTAGATAAGCCCAGACTTGTGTGTTTAAAATATGAAATTTAATATCTACCGAGGCAGCATATGTAAAGAAACTTTTTTTTCGTGTTATCAAACCAAAAGTGTTCTTTCTTGAATGTTTTTAACATGGCACAATTAGATGAATCATTCGGGCTGTAGCATACAGTATTAACCAGATGTAGTGTGTCGGATGTTATTAGCAAGTATCATTCCTAAACAAATAGGGCAGATTTGAATTAGATTACAGTATGCATAGATTGTAGTATTTTTTTTAGCATACTCCCAGTTAGATTAACTGCTTTTTATACTTACCAACTTCAATTTAAACTATGTTTCTTGTTTTAATAAATGTGTTATGGAAAATGGGCATTAAAAACTTTGTTGTAGTATGGATAATCTGGTGAATTTTTTCTTTTTAAATTATTATGTATGCAGTATATACAAGAGCAGGCTTATCTACCTGAAATTACAGTATTATAAATAAACATATATTTTGCTAAAATTATCTTTATCTGTTATGTATCATTAATGACATTGATTGTAAGCACCATTTAATATTGAGCTCTTTAAATTATTTATATTGAATATAAACTTTAAAACAATTCTCTGAGTTAAAGAATCTAACTGCATATATCACATTATATATATTTAAATAAAAAACTTATACATACGATTTTTTGAGCAAACATGATGTATAGCCCAAGCTGCCCATAACTGAACTTGATAGGCTTTGAAACAGGTGAATAATGGATAAAAAGGATTGAAGGATCTAAAAAAATTTTTAAATAAGTTTGAAAATAAAAGCAAGATTGCAAATACAACCAATTATAAAGTTTAATCAGAAAATTCAACTGACATTTAATTTTTTCCTGGGTTTTGTAATACAAAATATGCTAATAATGCTATTTTATAAAGTAAAATCATTAACGAAAAAATTATTGTGTAGTTATTTAAAAAAAAAAAAAAAAAAAAAAAAAAATGTGAAGCTTTAAATGTTTAAGCTGAATTTCAAGTAAATTTTCAATATTTATAATTTTAGGAATACAATTTTTTTTTAACAGAAAGTGTGCAATTTTCAGTTTATAAAACTTCACTAAATATAATGAGGACGAAGAAATACAGTGCCAAATTCAAAAATGTCAGCTATGAAAACATGTCAAAATTAACTTACTTTTAACAAAATTTGCAAAAAAAAAAAAAAAAAAAAAAAAAAAAAAAAAAAAAAAAAAATTTTTTTTATATAAAAAAATTATACTGTATCCTGTTAACATACATTTTTAAACTGAATATTCCATTAAAAAGAGTAATTAATAGATTTAATATGAACTGTTAAGATTTAAGAGTAGTTATACTAGAAGGAAATGTAGAAAGTGATCAGTATAAGTATACAATAATCCTATACCAAATGGGAACACAACAGGTTAGATAATCTGATTGATCGGATAATTTGATGATTTATATTCTGATAACAGAATATAAATCATCAAAATGAATTATTTAACCATCTTTTAACACTTTTCTGTGTTCAACATCTCATAAAAAGATAACCTCCCATAGATGCATCTTGAAATTTAATAGAGTAGATTTATACATTGTAAAATAGAAATTAATCTGTACATGACCTTGCATGGCATGGAATTTAATATTAAAAGGAATATGTGTAATGGCAGTCAGATTTACTAATATTTCTAACAAAGGATGCATTCCTGGACCAAAGTGTCTTATATTACTTGAAACAGACACTGAAATGTCTGTGGTGTATTCTCGTAATGGTAGCAAACTATGACAAAAAAAAAAAAAAAAAAAAAAAAAGATTGTTCTTTGCCTCCTAAAAATCTACACTTCCACAAGTGGAGATCAGAACTTAACATAGACTGATCTTGGCACTTGCATTAGCGAACAATGTGAGCAAAATTGAAAGCTATGATTTAATAGGAGATGAAGATTGGTTGGCATGATAAATGCCTGGCAAAAATGGACTGTCTTTGACTTCCTACAGCAATTTTCCAATCTAATTTTACATATATTGATCACTATATTTGTTGTTCTTTAAAGCATCATGCTGTAATATTTGAAAAAGTTTACAAAACTAATGAATTTTAAAATTATCTTTAATTATGTTGATCACATCCACATTAAATGTTAGTGCTGCCTTGTTGAGCACAGATGCAAAGTAAATTTAACTAATATAAAGTTGAAATATGCTTGAGATCTTAGCGATTTTCCCAATCCATTTAGCACACATTGACTACTATATTTATTGTTTTTCAAAGAATCATGTTGTGTTAATCAAAGAAAGTCACAGAACAATTTATAACTCAGATTCTCCCTCTCCACTACCACCAAAAATGGTCAACAGATGTATATGGAAGAGTTGAAAGTCACAGCAGATTGGATTGGTCTGAGATGATAGCACCATTGCCAAATATGATATCAATGCCTGTTAGATTTGTATGCATCAGATAACTATCAGATTGGTTCTTTATTCAAGATTCAGTGAAGTCAGTGCCAAGTTACAAACCTCTTACGGTAGGACTCACAAGCTTGATGTGTATATTTGTAAGAATCTTTAAAAAAAAATAATTAAAATATTTGTATTTGTATAATAATATTTGTATCCCACATTTAAATTTAGATTAAATAAAATCCAGTCTGTTGAGTTTTATGTTTACTCTATGCTGATAGTATCATGGCTCTTTCTATATACATAAAAAACCCCATATATTTCAAAACCATGAAACTTGACTGTCTTTAACCCTTTTGCGCCTACTGTCACAAATACATGCCAGCAAGAAACGCACTCACTTCCCGGCCGACACACTGGCATGCCAGAGCGTTTTCTCATTCACCCCCGTCTGTCACATATGTGTGCCAGTGTTGTGGAACATTTTAAAAACTATAAGCTTTGACACAAGATGGCATTGTATGTCCATATGGATTTAGATACATGTAGATTTGACCTTGTACTCAATAGGAGAGTAGTATGATACACATACAAGTGGTTTTTGATTATATAAACATGAGGGAAAAAGGAATGTTACCAATTGACATGTTTTATGATGGCTCTTTAAATTCCCACGTGGTGTTTGTTTATGTAAGCAGGGGAGTTTTATTTTTGTCAAAGCGTTGTATATTTCAGTTTTCAGTCCAGTTTTTAGTACAGAATTAGATCTGACAAACTTGATTTTTTTTCTATTTTTATTGTTAGATTTTCAAAGTGTCGAAAGTGTTTAACTGAGCTTGAAATAGCTGAAATGACGCAAAATATTTCAGATTTTGATTCTGAAACATATTAGGATATTAGTAATAGTGACACTATAATATATTCTGATTGTTCTTTATGTTCATAATGGATTTAGTGACTCTAATGATGAGGAGGACATGACTGACAAAGAAATTGATGATGTTTCGTGTTTTCACATTCCGGAAAAATAATCCAAACCGGCAAATGAGTTACTATGAGTGCAAGGACTGTCACGTAGGATTGTTTGTAGATCCCTGTTTTTAAAATTTTTCATACAAAAAAAGTTTAAATAACATAGTATTCAGTTTTGCAATGTTAAAAGTCATTAAATACTAAGTAAAAAATGAAAAAAAAGTAAAGAGTAAAATATATATTTAAATAAAAAATAGCTTAAGTAAATAAAGTATCTGTAAACATATATAAATCCCATGCTGTTTAAATACGTTACGCAGCATTATTAAATAATGCGTTGCTACTTCGTTAATTTCATCAATTTAGGCTTAATAGCAAAAAAGCCTTCGGCCCAGGATACTCACTTGCGAAAGTGACTGCCGACCTCAGCGATAAGCGCGTGTTTGCACTTCCCATCGTGAAAGAGTTAAAAATGCAAGTAACTTTAGTAATTGGAATATTTTTTTAAGAATATAAATGTATTAATAATCAAACCTGTAAGCAACCATCTCCATTTCTGGAATTTCCCAACTAGAGACAACCTCGCCCTAAGAAAATAAAATTAATACATGTATCAAAACAATTATAATTGAAGAAAAAGTTTTAAAAAAACTTTCAAAATACATCTAAAACAAATTCATTTAGAAAATAATAATACTTGGTCTGAACTCAGAACTGAATGAACAGGCAAATAATGTCTTGTAGAACTGCAATACATATTATAATAATAAATTGTTCCTAATTATACAGTGCTTAATATAAAGGCTATAAATTTACTGAAGTTAGATAAATTTAAACCTTTTTCTCTTAAGCGTACCAGAGACATTTGATAAAACAAAAGCTTTAGTGTCTCACTTTTAATTGACTAACATTTAAGTTGAAAATAACTGCATTCACTCAACACAGAAGACTGCTATATGAAGCTTTTACTGCATATATACATATATTTGTATTTATATATATCTAAATGCGTCGATCTACCAACTGTCTTTACAGTGCAACAGCTCTACATAGAAGGCTTGAAGGATATATACATTTACAGCCAATGTCAGCCCCACAGTAGTCAAGTCACATGATTTTGTTTTAATGAGAATTAATTTAGATCAGCAAATTTGTGAGGGACCCTTTATAAAAGCTTAAAAATACACATACAGCAATTTGATTATTGCAGAAGCAATACCCTTCCCCTGAGATAGCTAAATATCCAACAGAAAAATGCGGCCAGTACACGGAAAATTAGCATTCATTTTGGCCTTAGTTTTGAGAAATAGGTAAAAAGAATTTCAGTTGGAGAACACTCCTATATATATTTATGACTAGGAAACAAGATATTTAAAAAATCAGATGGGGAAAAAATGAGAATTTTGGATAGCTATTTTATGGGTTATAATTTCAATATATGTGTGCTTGTATGTATGTATTATTTATTGGAATGATATACTAAGTAATTCTATAAGTAAAAAAAAAAAAATTAACAGTCAGAGATACTAAAATTGCATCTGTAAGCATGAGAAGAAATATAGAATATTCTATGGTATTATTTTTTAGGCTCAAAAAAAGCATTAGCTCATTTTAATTTTAGATATAAGTATATCAAAATAACAGATCCATATCCAAAAAGATTATGTATATAATTACTTCCTTGTACAAAGTAAGAGAAGTATTGTAATCATAAAAACTTGTCTCTGGGTTTAACAAAAGTATGCATTTCCACCATGCTTATCCTCTTTGACCAGTTTAAGCATTGCCTTTGTACATACATACAAGGAAGCTTTAAATATCCATTTTGACTGGCATCACCCTGATATCTGTGTATGTATCTCACTTAACTCATGTATGAACATATCTGTTGTAATATCTATTTATACACTTCCATTTTTTAATACAATATACATGCTATATAATTAGAAATCTAAACATAACAAATATTAACATGCAACTGTTTGCCATCAAGTGGCATGAATTGAGCGCTACTCAATATTAAATATAATTATACACATTATTGAATTAATGTGGTATAAATTTTTTATAATACTTTAGCATCAGTATAAGTGTTTCATTCATTAATAATTTAGAGGATTATATATCCCATTCAAATAAAATAAATTTAAATGGAATGAAGCAAAAGTTGTGTATAATTTTATGGGCATAAAAGGAAGTCATATCATGTCAAACAATTTGGTTTTAATAATGAAAGGTTAATTTGACAATTTTGTAGTTATATTCTCAAAACTAATATTATGCTAGTATAAACTGATAAATATATAATGATATTTAAAAAATGGTTCAGATAGTGAGAGGTTTTAAAAAATGAATGGAATATTTACCTATTCGTTGTATTCAATAAAAAATTATGAACATATAACTTATATTATGATACAGTCTTAAATAAAAAACATAGTAAATGACACTAAAAATATATATATATATATTTTACCAGTTCAGCAACAATATCATTCCATGATATATAGCTGCAAGTCCAAAATTCTTCACCTTCACTTGCTATATGTGCAACAATACCAGCTGCAAAGTAGCTCACATCAATATGTTCTGAATGAAGAAGTGATCTAAAAATTGATATATTTAATAATAAAATTTTAAAATACATATATAGTTATAAAGGGAGTAATAGTAAAACATTCTGTAACATTAATTGATTTGGTTTGGTTTGGAGTGCTACGGTCTACTTTTTTGCAACACGAGGACTAATGAGACTGGGACCTACAGCTTAAAGTCGATTCTGAACAGCTACGAACATCCATGCCCCAGTGGGATTCGAACCCACGAACTCCGGTACCGAAGGCCAGCACCCTAACAAATCGCCCATCATTCTGCATAACATTAATTGAAGAAAGAACAATTGATAAAAAATTAATCTGATGAAGTTTATTTAATGTTTTGTAAAATGACTGGTTTTGAAACTGAAATTTTTTTTCTGTATATCAACTAGCTGAATTAAAATTTAAAATGGTAGACATAAAATATCTTGAGACAAACAGAAAAAATAATTTAAAAACTACTTAGTACCTGACACTGGTTAGTTTTAAAATAAGTTACTGGTAGTAATTCAGTATTCAATATAAATGGGCCTGAAACTTTTTACTTCAGACATAAATAATTAAAATACTGACAGTTAAAAATAAAGAAAAAGACTGTATCAATAAAAAATTGGACAATAAAAGGAAGAAAAAATATAATCTAACATAAATGTACCTCATAATAGACAAAAATTAAATGTAAAAAATTAATCTGATGAAATTTATTTAATGTTTTGTAAAATGACTGGTTTTGAAACTGAAGTTTTTTTTTCTATATACAGGGTATCTGCCAAAATAAACTTTTTCAAATCTATGACTTTTTATGACTTTCCCTGATTTAGCAGATCATTTTCCATGACTTTAAAAAGCTTTTGTTAAAGTATATATGAATAAAACTTCTGATGTACATACAAATAAAATATATGCTTTTAGAGAAATTACAGGAATTTTATCATAAACTTACTTTATAAGACTTACTATATAAAACTATAAACTAACTATATAAGTGTTAATAAACTCACATACATAAAAATAAATTGTATCTACATATCTAAGTTTAATCATAAAGCAATTTTTCAATCAAAATGTTTCCAATTTGAATTCAGGGTACTTTGGTATTATCCAGGTGACCATGAATAATAGACAAATATAACCCTATAACATTTATATACAATATCCCTAGAGATAAACTTATATTTTGTACAAAAATCTTAACTATTTTTTATTAAAAAATAATTATTATATTAATAAAATTTTAATCTACAATTTAAGAAACAACTAGAATAATATACATTTACCCACCCATTAAGCTTTCTTGCTTTGAGTTTCCTTGGTGAATAAATTTTACTTGGCAATATGGTCAATAGGATAATACATAAATACCAAACTCAGTAACTTCAGCCAAATGACAAGTAAAAATAGAATTAAACAATTCAATGCATTTGTTTTAATCGATAGTTTAGCAGATTCATGACTTTTCATGTCTTTTACTCATTTTACTTGAAAAATCAAGACTTTCCATGACAAAATTAAATCCATTGTCTAAATCTATGATTTTCCCTGACTTTCCAGGTGTGCGGAAACCATGTATATATCAACTAGCTGAATTGTTTTGGTTATACACTAAATTAAAATTTAAAATGGTACATATAAAACATCTTGAGACAAACAGAAAAAATATTTTAAAAACTACTTAGTACCTGACACCGGTTAGTTTTAAAATAAGTTACTGGTAGCAATTCAGTATTCAATATAAATGGGCTTGAAACTTTTTACTTTAGGCATAAATAATTAAAATACTGACAGTTAAAAATAAAGAAAAAGACTGCATCAATAAAAAATTGGACAATAAAAGGAAGGAAAAATATAATCTAACATAAATGTACCTCATAATAGACAAAAATTAAATGTTTTAAGACATGCTTTTTTTATGCTAAGAGTGGTCAATTCAGTGGTTGATTCCTGTAGTTCCATGTCAACCTATAAAGTAAATTGTTCTACTTCTAGGCCTCAGTTTGCATTTAAAGATTACTTTAATATATTTTACTCAACAGAAAATGTTAGAAAATATTCCAGGGTAATGCATTACCCTTTTTTAAATTTATGTTAGTAAATTGTTATTTTTTGTATTCAAAGAATACTATATCAAAATTTTTTCCAAATAATTTTAAATTAAATGTATTTGTCTCTCTCTTTTTAAACATTTAGTCACACATTATAAAGTAGAATTTTCACTCTATCGCATAACAAAATATGATTAAAGGAATCTTTAAATGCAAATTTCCCAGAAGTAGAACCATTAACCTCATAGGTTAACATACAGCCAGAGGAATTTAATATGACTGGTACCCAACCCCTATAAAAACAAAAGAGAGCAGTATTGAGTTTTGTTAAAAACAAAATAAAGAGCAAATGTAGATTTTTTACTTCTTCTATTATGTTAAACTCATACTGTACTTATAAATACTTATAAGTACTGAGATTTTATAAAAACAAACACACAAAAAAATGTTCTCTTTTTTTTACAAAAATTATTATCTATCTGCATTTTTAATACATGAAATTACATGCATGTTTTCAAAACAAATTGTAGTAGAAAAACATAAAAGAATAATTCTCATCTAAGATCTCACTTTAAAGTAACGATGAAATTTTCTTTTAGAAGATGATGCCTCAAGTAATTCACTTCTGCAATGTTATTCTGCAAACCAAAGCAAAAATTACACTTTTATATAAAATACAGTCAAATGCTGGTTTAGAGAAATAATTTTTAAATGAAGAAAAAATAGATTAAAACATCTGTAATAGGGAATAACAGTTCTCACAGGTTGATATGACAGATCTCCATCAGCCATCAAATATGTAAATTATCCAAGATTTTACCTAAACACAAAGTAGGAAAAGTTTTCAGCTTTCAAATATATTAAATCTTATCTGGTGGAATTAACAAATTAAAAATTAATTTGATATGAGTAATAAATACTTGTGAAATAAATTATAGACTATTATGATGATGTTTTGAGTACTGAACCTAAATAATAATATACTTAGGTGTTGAAATCCAACAGACATTAAAAATTGAATTTTTTATAAAATAGCACATTTTCTCAAGGGATATATACTATATATATGTGTATGTGTGTATACCAGTGGAGTAGCCAAACATCACTCAAACTGTCTTAATTAACGCATCATTTTATAACAGAAAATAAAAAGATAGGTCACATGATAAATGCCCCAAATTTTCTTTTGAAAAAAAAAAAAAAAAAAAAAAAAGGTTTATAGGAGTTTTAAATTTTTAAAAGTTGAAGTTTTAAGTTGGAAACTTCCAAATTATTCAGCCATAAGTACAGTAATTTTTTAAAAAAAGTAACAAATCTTATAAACTTTAAACAGTATAAATTATATAAAATTCTATTGTAAATATTTGAATGGTTATTAGTCAAATAGTATAACTGAGTTGCAATTACAATTTAAAGCTTCCTTTTATTGGTTAACCCTTTTAAAAGGACAGTGGTTTCACAGCGAAACCACCTGTTAATACCTTTTCTCTGTTTTAAACACATTAATTTTTCTTTGTTTTTGACACTTTAAACTATAAATAGCTGGTATCACTACAATTAATTTATTTCTCTTTGAAATATATTTTTTTGAATTTGCTTTACACGGAAGAATCGAACTCTGGAAGAATCAGAAGTTCGATTTTTTTCATGATCTCATCTGAAAATACTTACCCAAAACATTACTTATAAATTGTTTAGCTATTTATTAACTACATTATTTTAAGGGTAATTATTCATTGCTCTACAAATTTAATTAGTTTAAGAAAGAAATATTTTCCTACCGTACAAGAGGAGCGTTTCACAGTTAAATCACCCTCTCTAAATCTCACCCCATCCCCAAAGAATGTAAAAATATTTTTTTCATATATTTCAAATCTGTAAGGCTCATAGATAAAATTTATAGCCTAATTGCAATAAATACCAAAGAATTTGTAATAGTGATCTTCAAAGGGTTAAAATATGAAAGTTCCTTTATGTTGTACTGAAGCATGAAGAAGAGGACAAAATATATCTCTGGAAATTCAAGCTAGCTGCAGACTATCTCAAATAATACACCATTTCTAGCTACAGAATAAAAAGTGAGATCAGATGACACATGTCAAAAATTCTCTTCTAAAAATTAAAGAAAAATTTCAGTTCTCTCAGGGGACAAAGGACTCTATAAAGTTTTAATTTTTTAAAAGGTTAAATATATCACATAGTGACTATTACTATGGTAACTTTTAATTAAAAAAATGTAACAAAGATATTGTATAAACTTTAAAATCATATGTATGTCAACATTATACAGATAAATTTCAATTATAATTCTTTAAAAGTTATTAATTATTATATTTTTAAAAAATTGCATTGCTGATGATACAATTACCTTTTTTGTATTGAATGCAGTTATCTTTATGGTGTACTAACCCCTCCCCCCACCCCACCCCCAAAAAAATTTTTTTTTCTTAATTCAACTTTTGAAATTCGAAAGAAAATATGCTCTGAATTAATAAATACAGAATTTCCATACAGGAGAAAGGGCATACAGCTGGTCTGCACATCAAACTGACAGAAATAGCCTTACAAATATTTACTCTCTAAATTTATTTAAAATGGCAGACAGTTATAATGATAATCAATAAATAGTTTTTAATAGCCACTAATTATTTTTGAATTTTTAATATTTTTTTAATGCAAGAGTAACAAATTTTAATAGTGCACATTCAGTTTCAGAATTTAAACAGTTACAATTGATACCTCAAACTTTTTAAGCATTCTTAAAGAATTGAATAAATTGTTTTTATCATATAGCCTTGAATTCCATAAATCAGAAAATATTATGTTTGGCCACCTGTTATGCACAATATATAAAAGTTGGTTCAATTTCTTTGGAATTAAAGTTCATGATAAAAGTTTTATAAAATACAAATGTAAACGGTAACGACAGTCTCCTTTTCTAATATGTTTTCACAGTAAAAACTTTAAATATTAAAAAACACATAACTTCAGAACTATTTAAGATAAAAGAGTATTAGAAGTATATTATCAACCAGTTTAAAAAGTTCTTTACATTTATGCATGTTTCAAATAACTAGAAAAATATTACTAGAAATTCAAATTTATGATATATTTTTAAAAAAATATCAAATTTTAAAATAAATTTAAAAATATTTTTGTCTTAAATATGAGAAATTTAAAAATAATTTTGGTTTTAAAAACTATTTGATTTATTTGCAGATACTCAAAATGATAGTTTGGTTTGGAGTGCTATGGTCTAATATTTTGCTCATGAGGGCTAATGAGACCGGGATCTACTGCTTACAGCTAATTCCTGAACAGCTACAAACATCCATGCCAGCAGCGGGATTAAAACCCACAAACTCCAGTACCAAAGAACAGTACTCTATCATTTGGCCATCATTATACTCAAAATGATGGTTTTAAAATGTTATGAGTTGACGATAAAAATACAAAAAATTGCTGCAATTCATACAGAAAATACAAGGGCTCAAAAATTTTTAACGCACAATGTTTTGGTAGGATTTTTAATCATCGTTTTGCCATAAAGTCAATTATATTACCAAATATTTGGAGATATTAAACCCAGCAATGGTCAATTTTTGATGCCATTACAACAATGGAAATGGGTACACCACATAACTAAACAGTTTTAGATCAGTTTTTAATTTATATATATATATTTTTTAACTGTTTGTAATTTCAGAAAGATGTACTCTTTGAAGAATTTTAAAATAAAATGCAACAAATGAATGGAAACTATGTACATACATACAGTTTTACTAAGTAAGACATTGTAAATGCTAATGCTGATAATCGAAACAAAATACTATAACTATTTCTTTGTGAATCTAAATTTTCTCCAGGAATTAACTTTATATAACATGAAAATTTGTATTTCAAATGCAGTAATTACCAACGATGTCCATTTTAAAATAAAATATTTCCAACAAAATTAGTAACACATTTGCTTTATGATGGATGCCATACAAAAATATAAATGACTTTCAAAGTTGACAGTCATTTTACCATAAAAAATATTATTTAAAAATTACAAAAACTTTCTGATGTATTGATTTTTACCATTAAGAAAATATCTGAGAATCTTCTAAAATATGAAAAAAAAAATTTAATTTGCCCCTTTCAAACAGTATTACATAATTTTAACCTTTTGAAATTATAATTTTGGCCTTTTAAAAATGTTGTTTCTCAGTTAGTACATTAATTTTGAGTATTACTTCTTAATGAGATAATTCTATATTTTTAAATAAGTAATAACATAATTACAGTCTTAAAGTTACAAGGAGAACTACTCAATTTATGATAGAAGAAATCGTGTAGAATTTTAGCTCTTAGTTTATTTCTATTATTTTTAATAAGTTCAAAATAAGAATTTAAAAGGTATGAAAAAGAAAAAAAATTAAAGTAATTTATTTTAATATACATCTATTTTACACCTTTAATCAAATAAAATATGTTAATCAAACTTAGTCAAGAAAAAACATAATTGAAATTTATTTTGTATCTTAAAAGTATAAATATTATAACACCTTCATCTATAATTTCAAATAACACAGCTAATGAAAATATTTTGGAAATTTAATCCCTAATCATGAATATAAAGTGTTTAGTAAAATCAAAATATAAAGAAGTAAAACTGAAAGATCAAAAATAATTTCTACACTTTTACAGATACTTATTTAATTGAGAATATTTATTATTTAACAACTGTAAAAAGTTATACCAAAAGTCCAAGAACTTTTGTTTCAACAGGGCTTTCTCCAGGAAATCTCTATAAAAAATTTAAAACAGAAAAAACATCAATCTTTTAGTATAATTTAAGATTAGATAATTGAAACTTTTAGAAACTTTACACTAGAAACAAATTGGGAGTAAAATGCAATAATAAGAAAAATAACAACTGATTGAAATTCTTTATAATGGTTGACTTAAGGAATATTTATTGTGAAAATAAACATAAGAAATAAAAGTGACGTAAAACTTAACTTTAAGTTTTACATTTTGAAATATATTTTAAAAAAGAATTGTTTTAAAACATATTTCAAACTATACCATCATGATTTCTAGATCCATTAAATTGAAATATCACAATTTAACTTAATAAAGTTATACAAAATGACTGATAATACACATACATACATTTAGAACTTCAAGAAAGAGTTCCATGCCCCCTAATTCTAAAAATACACTGCAGGTTTTTGGTGATTCATCTGAAACACAAACAATTATGGTTATTACACATCTAAAGCTGAAAAATGATTAAAAATATAATAATCCCACTGAATTTTTAAAGAAAAAAAATATTTTTGAAACCTTTACATAGCTTGTGAATTAAAAAAAATAGACTACACCAAATATTAGTGCTATCAGTTTTTAAAAAAATGTTAAAAGAAATGTCTTATTCAAATGTTTTATAAGAAATTTTCTTTAAAAGATTCTTATTCTAATTAAATTCAAAACTACAAATGAAAAGTTTCAATGTAATGGTATTTGCATATTAATTCACCATACCACTGAATATTTTTGAACATTAGTATGGTGACTGAAAGGAAGTTTTCAAGTAGTGGATATTCATACCCAATATTCACTATGGCAAGAAATAACAAATGACTATAACAGAGCTATAAGAAAAAATAACAATTTAGCACATATGGCTTTTAAGAAACTTTAACTTTACAAATTTTAACTATGGTTATAAGATAAATGATTTTTTATAACATAAATTTTTTTTTTCGAATTTTGTTTTTACTTGCTACAAAAATCTTCATTTTTTAGATTTATTCATCATTTACTTTTAATTTAACAAAGTCATTCAACTTGAAAGAGAATATAGATTTCTCATTCAATTTTAAAACAGTAATAAGTTATCTGCTTGAAAGATGGAAAAGAAAAAAAAAAATTCTATGACTGAAACAAAATTTTAGTTTTTTTCTACACTTTTTAACATGCATTTTAGTTCTGTTTGAAGCACTGTAGTCTTTGTTTTCTTTAAATGAACACCGAAGCCAGTTGTGAGATTCAAACCCACAAACTTTAATACCAAAGAGCAGAACTTTACCCGTTCTGCCATTATTTGCCTTCCAACAAATAACAAACTTTAAACCAAGGTTGTAAAAAAATCATGATTTTTTTTTAAAAAATAAAAAAAATCAGATTTATTTGATTTAAATCAATTTTTTTTTTTTTAATTTTTTTCTGAATACTAATTTTAATTGCTGTTTTTGTGTTTTTTGCAATATACATATAGTTTGTTATAAGAAGTAACATCTTATCTATCTAGTATATTCTGCACACTGATTACCTGAAATTAAATATATAAATTTTAATCTAAATACATTCCATTATTTTGTAATTGGATAGTGGAAACTAAATAAGATGTAAATTTAAAGAACAAATAAAATATTCTTTTAATGCAAACTATTTATTAAAAAAAAAAAAAAAAAAAAAAAAAAAAAAAATCACAGTTTTTTCAACATTTTTTAATCACTGAATTATGGATTTAATTGTATCAATAAAAACACTAGCTTTGATGCTTTATCCACTCCTAATTTGTTACAAAGACTAGAATGAACAATACCAAAAGAAGAAAACTGTCTTTCCATTCCAGCAGAGGAAGCCACGACTGTTGTTATTGGGTAGACAAACGGGATTTCAAACTCTGTAATATTCTTTTTATCTCCAATTACATAAAATGAATTTCACTACTCATAACTAGTCATTGTACCTACCCCTACGACATACTTTCTGATAACAACCCCTAAATTCTTGGAAAGCATGTGCTATCTATTTACACTTATTTGGTATTACTGTGCTGACTGATTCCCAATTCTCCTGTCTTTGGAATACAGGTTTTAAAAGAAGTGGGGAAAAAATGATTTAAATCAATGATTTAAAAAAAAAAAATCAACTGATTTATACTCGGTGTAAACTCAATAGGCACTTCAAGGTCACTGATTTTTCCCCGATGACCAACTGCAACTATGGTAACGACAGTTGGAGAATGATTTTACTCTTTTTTCCCACTGTGTTAAGGGGTGTCATGCATCGCACGGGCTCTCGGTGCATGATGAAAGTATATTTATTTAGACTATACTTTGAAGAATACTTTACACAAAATTTTCAGTAATTTCAGACCTGTTTCTAAGTTCATAAATATAAGATATAATCCCATTTCATAAAATTACGATTTAAAATTGTATGTTATATTCTAATCCGTAAAATTTAAAAAATTCTACTGAAAAAGTAAATCTAATTTTTTTTTTTTCACACACAGTTGCATTATTTACAGAAATAATTAATATCATTAAGATGACTGAATATTTCGCTAATTTTAATGAGTAGTTATAATTTCTCACTATTTTTCTTTATATTTGTATGATTCTTTAAATCTAAATATCAAAAGTATTTCTTAATAATTTATTTAAGAGAATGTAGCTCTGAAATTCCTTAAATTTAAGTTGTATGTTAATAAGTATATTATGAAGTTATGTGGACCATAGTAAAGTTTCTATTCCAAAATTGTACTGTATTAATTATTTTATGATTTTACAAGAATTGAAAGAGGTCTTAATGCAATAACAATATTTTGTATAATTTTATTATGTATTTAAAGATTTATGGTCTGTTGACACATTTTTAGAAAGTGAAAATTTCTTTAGAAGGTAGAGATTCCTAATGTTTTAGAAAGAATTCTAAATTAAAATGAATTTTTATATTTTTACAAAAACATCTGTGATTTATTATAACCATTTTATACATATTGTTAAACTGTTCTTTATGTAAATAGTTAACGCATTAATGCACAACTGAAAATTTTGACTTTGCCTATAATAATAAAGCAAATCGTCTGAACGTATTGGAATCAAATCCTCAACTAAAGTTCTGAAAATAAGTGTGAATGCACAGGCTTCTTGGTCACTACCATAGTAATCGATAACTGGGGAAACGAGAAAGTGTGACCTTAAAGCGCCAATAGATTTTACATGGACTATAGATCAAGATTTAAATTATGCCAACCCTGCTTTAAACAATAAAAATATAATTTTCATATTTAAAGGATTTCTGATACATATGAAGCAAAGTATAATTTCATAAAAATTATGTAAATAAAAACTGGAAGAATCAATACAGAAACAATTAAAAATAATAACAAAAACAAACATCAAAAACAACAAAAACAAAAATCAATCTTCCCTTTTTGAATAAAAGAAAAAAGTAATTTTATTATACCATATTTGCATACTGAAATAGTAGAAGTTCATCAATAATAAATGAAGAGTAAATTTATATATTAAAGCAATTATATTTCCAACATACCACTTAAATTCCATAGAGCACTTAAAGTGAATTTCATCATTATGTCAATATCTCTTTGCTCTGATTTTGTCTTTACAATGTTTAACAGTCTTTTCATATATGCTTCTTTGGCACCAAGAATTGAAGTTTCAGCTGTGGTTATCTAAATAAAGTTGTAAAAAACATTTAAAATTCTAAATTCTTATTTATTATTATCATTACTTTTACACAGACAAAGCATTTATAATTTGTCAAATGGATCAGATATAAGCAAACCTCATTGTGGCATAACAACAAAATGTAAATTTAAAAAATATATAAAATACAAAGTAAAAAATAAAATAAGTTTCCATTACCCTTGCAGTTAATATTGAACATATTGCAACAGACATTCTATTCATTGCAGGATCATCAAAAGCCAAAAGAGAATTCATAACTAATTCAGCACAATGATATCTATTAAATGTCTGGAAAAAATAAAAAGCCAAAAGATCTCAGTTTTAAATAATGTTTAAATATTTTATACTTCTAATTAGGTAACAATACAAATTCATACCTTATAACAATATTAAAGTGATAACTGCTAACCAATTTTCAATAACATCTATATCAAATGTACTTCATTATATAAACAATAACTATATCTGAATGAAAAACAAATTTATATTTAAAATTAGTGAAAAACCATATTGCATGAACAAGAACAACTGTTAATATCTGCAGAACACTGTAGAATTAATTTCTAAATTAAAATTATAGATCAAATTCCTTGAAGTCTTAAAGTATTTTAGTTTAACAATATGATAATTTTTATTACAGTTTCACAATATGATAATGAAATAATGCCCTCAAACTATCAGTTTCTTTTCTGTATGCATAATAATATATACAAATTAATATTCATTCAGATATTATTAAAAATAAACATAGAAAATCTTAAAACACTATAACATAACAGAATACAAAAATTAATTTTTGAATATAAGACAGAGATATTGTTACTACGGTAATAATATTGAATGCTGTTGTAAAAGCAAAGAATAAAGTGGCTAATGTAAAAATATGCACATTCTTTTAAGTACACACTAAAAAATTTTGATTCAATGATTTTAATTGAATTCAGAAATTAAACAACTCAGTATATTCTCAGTTGAGCCCCAAATATTGATTTATACTTTAACTATGTATATAAAAATGAGTAGAAAATGGCTAATGTAAAAATATGCACATTCTTTTATGTACAAGCTAATAATTTTGATTCAATGATTTTAGCTGAATTCGGAATTTAAACAACTTAGTATATTCTTAGTTGATACCATAAATATTGATTTATACTTTAACTATGCATATAAATATATGAGCATTAAATATTAGGTAATCATAAATAAAGTCAACAAAGTCTGCCCTAAATTATACTTTAGAGAAAAGTTTTTACACATTACAATTTTTGTTTATGTATAAAGTAATGTGATTCACTAAAAACATACGCTAAGAAACTTATAACCAATATTTTCAAAGAAATTATCTGAATGATTTGTCAGAATATCTGTATAAAAACTAAAATAAATTTAATAAATACTCACAACATCCTGCAGCATTCTGTCACTACACAGAGTTAACAAAGAATTCTTTTGTAGCTGAAATATTTCAAAGCATTTTAGAAAAAATTTACATGTCTCAAAATTTATTAGTCACATAACAAATTCAAAAACAGAAATATTTCACATAAAAAAATTAAACTTGTCAACTAACATTAAATAATATAAAATTCAAAAGGTTGAATCTGAAATCTAGATACACACACACCATATATATACATGTTACCATAATCAAACACAGAAGTCAAAATTTTGGGGAAAAAAAAGGAAAAAAGGAGAAGTTAAATAACTATTAAAAATTAATGTTCTGATTTACCGTAATTTCACACGAATAGTCCAAGGGAGCGATTTTTTATTTAAAAAATTTCGTAAATCATCAGACAGTCTGCATCACTAGATAATCTGTGGACTATGCATGGAAAATATGTAGTATGACAATATTAAATCATTTTAAGAATAAAAACCTAAGTACAGTAGATTGCCAAAAAGTCTGGATTGGACTCAATTAATTCCACCTTTACAATTTGAAATCCTTTCTTCTGCCATAGCCTCGGAGATGAGTTTTAACAGAAGAAACAGAGCAGCCTACATTGCTCTATTCAAGAACCCAGCTATGTAAATCATCTTCTAAACCAGGCCATTGTATTTTTCCACAACGATTGGATCGCTTTCTTCTCATATTTTTAATGTTTCCTTTTGCTTGCACTAATTTTTTACTATTTTCTCATTGACCTTTCAGCTTGAAATCAGCAGTAAATCTGCGGCGATATTTTAAAGACATAAAGAATGACCAATATTACCACAAATCAAAACTTTGAAAACAAAACACTGTAACGAGTGATCCTCGTGGTGAAATGACCGGCACTTCTATAAACAAATTTTTAATTTTGTGACTGTAGAATTTTGTAAATAGCAGTAAATATACCTTAATACACCCTCTGATCTTAATAGTGTTAAATTCTTAATAGAGTCAGATTTTACTTTTATGTTACCAGAAGGCTAAAGACATCGGAATTTTTACTTAAAGAAGACTCTGAGGGGCTACGAAGAAAGCAGCGGGATTGAAACCTGTGGCAGCATCCTACTGATTCAACTGTAGGGCTAATTTTTATCTGGATAGCTGTTAAAAGTTGCAATTTTTCATCAACTTTAAATGCATGTGCTTAACTTTAAAAAAAAAAAGTAAGGATTTAACAATAACCATCTTCTGTACATATCCAAAATTCCAGAAGTTATTTGCAACAGTGTCATTTTCTCACAGAAACTGCCCATAGCAGAAATATTCCGTCAATAAGATGAAGACAATTTGAAATAACTATAGGAGGGATTGAAATCTCAATACCGTTACCGTGATATTAAAAAAATATCAGTACATAAAACAGTATTATGATTGGTCTACATGCAAGTGCGTTAGGGTATATTTATAAAGAAAGTAAGCAGGTTCTTAAAACCTAATTCTACCGTATGAGAGCCCCATATGATGATTATAGTATTAACTATAATGACCCAATAAAGAAATGCTCATTTTCTGGAATCGAAATCCAGAAAATAGTTGTTTTCCACCAAAAACACATAATTACGGCTGAACTATTGTAACTAGAACCACATAAGTCTTAAATATTTTATTTATGCTGTATCACACAGCTTTTTGACCTTGAAGCACTTATTGAGAGAATCAACTGATAACACTTCTTTCCTGCTCTTTGTCAGAAAAAAAAAAAAAATGTGAACACAGTAAAGAGAAAAAATGACGAGAAAAGGGCAGAAAACTTTCAGATTGTTGTCAAAACTTATATATATATATATATATATGAGATAAAAAAAAATGGCTCCTTCCTTTCTTTCCTCCTTTTTTTTTAATTTCTGAAAAAAATCTGTGTTTAACAATTAGTGCTTTTGGAACAAACCCACAAAAAGTTTTGGATCAGAATCATCCCTGAATTCAATATTCAATGTGGCAGTCCATTTTTAAGCACACCGGCTTGGAGTAATGCTTTTCTTTCCCCCTCTTGGGTTCAAAAACGGGTTAAACAGATTTCTCAACACAACATTCAATAAAATTTAGGTTCCCCCTTTAGTTTTGACACTTTGATTATTATT